>PVKA01004135.1:74828-102308 GCA_004027165.1 Ctenomys sociabilis | reverse complement strand
CAGTAGTATGGGAGGCTGAGGCAGGAGAATTGCAAATTCAGCCCAGTTTGTCAAGAACTTGTCTGAAAATTAAAAAAAAAAAAAAAAAATTAGAAAGGGATTCAGGATATAGCTTAATGTAAAACCTGGCTTCAGTCCCCTGTACCAAGAAGTGAAAACCAAAATCAAATTTTAGGTGGGGTGGTTTAAAGCTTTAATGTGCTGCATCTCAGTACTATTCTATGTCTGCAGTGTTTTGTCACTTAGCATCAACCTTTGGAAGAAGTGCTGTGGACTGTGCTTCCTCCAGTGTGAGATTCTCCCTGCTCTTAATCCTGAGCCCCTCTTTCATAAGCAGTATGGTTTCAATTGAAGAACACAGTTTGGTTTAGCCTGATGTCCAGTCACTTTCTTTTCCCAATGTCTTCATGCTCTGTGGCCTGTCAGAACTGAGTTACACTCCTCAGACATTTTCCTTTCCTGTCGCGGCTTGGCTGTGTGCTTAGTTTTGCCCTCCTGTTTGCTGTCTTGTTCTCAGCTTGTTCAGCTTGGGAAAACTACTAGGTGTTCACAGAGTCTGCCACCTGGGAGCTGTATGTGCTGGGTTTAGGTTGCTGTGTTGGAGGGAAGCTGCCACTAGACTTTGTGTTTGCTGTGGTAGTTTAGGTGGCTTTGGATTCAGAATTCCAATTGCTGTGTGTGTGTGTGTGTGTGTGTGTGTGTGTGTGTGTGTGTGTGTGTGTGTATGGACTGAAGATTGAACCCAAGGCCTTCACTGACCTGCATCCCGAGTCCCTTTTTTTGTTTATTTTATTTTATTTTGTCATTTTGAGACAGGGTCTTGCTATGCAGGTCACACTGGCCTTGAATTCACTTTTTAGCCCAGGCTGGTCTTGAACTTGATCCTCCTGCCTCAGCCTCCCAGAATGCTAGGATTATAGGTATGTTCCAGTGTGTCAGGCTCCACCCTCTTTTTGAATCCCTGGCCAACTAGACTCTTGAGAAGGCCTCTTTCATTTGCCTATTCTCAATTCTTAGGACTAACCCTCGAGATGCACAGTGACTTGTGTTCATTACTGGCCCTTGTGACTATAATTATGGACACTAGTAGGGGCCCTGTCACCTGGTCTGCAAGGCATGAAGAGCCACACTGAGCCAGCTGTCTTGGTGACCTGTCTACTGTACACCGCAGGACAGGTTTGGCTGATGGACTCTTCCTTTGGGCCTTGCTTGACCTTGCCGTTCTGCCAGGTGAAACAAGGTCTGCCTGGCCTCTGTGTGGGATGTGGAAACAAGAAAGAGATGTAGATTCAGAACTTTGCAACCTGGGAGATCAGTAAAGGAAAAACAAATTCCACCCTATTGAATTCTACAGCTTGTTGCTATAATTCTGTGCTCTCCAAATGTGGGAACCAAAGTAGATCACCCTCTCAGGCTTGCCTTCCAGTCTTTCATACAGTGGGGTTTTGGGACGCCCCTCTCCCTCAGCTACATTCTCATAGCTCTTTATTCACTTTAGGTTTTCTTTTCACATATTCTTCTGTGGGAAAAGAGAGAAGCTGTGTATCTTTTGCTCCTGGTGCCATCCTGTCAGTGCTAAAGCTAAGTTTTTGGGTTTTTTAAAAATGTATTTAGATCAGGTTCTACAGGTTGTCACTACACAGATCAGACTCATAGTGATTCTTCTGTTTTCAGCCTCCAAAGCTCTGGGATTACAGGCACACCCCACCATGCTCAGTCTATGCCCTGGATTCAGGGCCTGCACTGCACACCGTGGATCAAACCCTGACCTTGCACTCTGCCTAAGCTGGTGCTTTAGTCTTAGCTATCTGGCCAGCCCCTAAGGCTAAGTTTTGATCCAAGATCTCTGGTGTTTTGAACAAGTTAAACTTGGCTTGGAAATCTTGAAAGTACATGTAGGACATTGCAAGAATATTTATGTCTTAGAAGAATGAAATTTAGAATGAAGTTACAAAGACATGGCCCTTTTGATTGTGAAGTATCTAGCAAGAAAACGTTATGTGGATTGATAAATGGGGAAGGACACCCCAACCTGCTAGATGTCCAAAATACTGAGTTTGTGTTCTCTAAAAGTGAGGAATGAATTCTAGGAACAATGGAGATTGAGAGTAGGAAGAATTTATTTTTATTATTTTTTAAGTGTAGGAAGAATTTATTGAGAGAAAGATTCTGTATGAGAAGCACAGAAGCGGGACCCAAGAACCCTGCTTCTCAAGGGTGTTTATGTAGCAAAGCCATGAGGTGTGGTGGGCTTAATGCAGAACAAAACAGAAGCAGTCACTAAGCTCACAAGTACAGTCAGTTGCTTAGATGGTACTGGTCCAGTGACAAATTGTAGGATGAAAGTGAGAGGGAACAAAACTATAGCCAACCAGCAGCAGGTATAGTTGCTAGGGTAATACTGACTAAATGGGGAAATAGGTCACGTAGCAAGTGCACATGGGAAGTAAGGACTTCCCTGGAAGGGGTGGGTAAGGAGGTTTGGTCCTCCACCCCAGGGCAATTGATGCCTTCTTAGAATATCAGTCACTGCTATATGTCCTAGGGGCTGTATACGGGTGAGCAGTTCTTAAAGCCTGACCTTCTGTGAATGGTCTCCAGCCATGGGTGTTTTCCTCTCCAGGTCCCAGCCCTGTCTGACTGCCCACATTTCTACTTACCTCAGTAGTCTGTTATAGTAACACTCTTTTTATGCATTGTTTAGGTCAGAGACTTGCATTGATGGAGAAGATACTCAGGGTGTTCAAAATTCTACAAGCTGGGCTGGAGAGATAGCTCAGTAGAATAAGTGCTTGTCTGGCAAGTGCAAGGGCCCGAGTTCAGTCCCTGGTTTTGCAAAAAAAAAAAAAAATCTGCAAGCTGCTCTTCAGTTTGCTTCCTCCTAATTTCTTTCCTCAGCTAAAGTTCTGTCTGGCCCTTTGTTCAGATACAGAAATGACAAACAAAAAACATAGTTTGGTTTATTGGTCAGTTTTGAATGTTTTTCTCTCAGTGGTCATTTGCAAGGGAAAGTTAGAATCTGACTTTGTATGTGTAGGTGTTGGAGTAGTGTAGCTCCCCAGGCCCCGACTACAGAGTGGAGAAGAGTGCAGCGCTCTCCCTGCTTGCTAGGGGAGATGTGTACATCTCTGCAGAATATTTGCAGAGGATGGGGACTGCTGCAGTCTGATTTGGCGCAAGGGCCACTCTGGAATCTGTCTTCAGAGAGTCAGTTGCTGCTTTTTTTCAAGAGCTTTAAGGTAACCTGCCTGTTTATATGGGAACCAGATGCCCATAACAGTAGTAGATAACCGAAGAATCCCAAATGTTTAAAAATGAAAGTTCTTGATTAGCTGTATCTTTTTGGATTTTTGCTGTGTATGCTGCATTTCCAACGATATATTAATAAAACTATACGTATAAGTAATTCATGCATACTAAAATTACTGGTGGGCTGGCAAGATAGCTCAGCGGTCTAAAGCACCTGCTTTGGCAAGCTTAGGCAAGCTCTCAGGAACCGAGGTTCGATCCCCAGCACCACATGCCGTGCCTGCCCCTCCCCTAGGGCGGGCTGAGCTGATCCCCCCCCCCAAAAAAAAATGAAATAAAATTACTGGTGTGAGGAGGCTCTTTGTTTGTTTAAGACAGGGACTGGCTCTGTAGTTCTCACTAGGTAGCCCAGAATTCCCAGTGATCCTCTGGCCTCAGCCTCCCAAGTGCTGGGATTACAGGTGTGTGCCACCGTGCCTGGCAGCAATTATTTTCTAATAATAAAGTATATTTATTATTCTCTCCTCCTTTATTCTTTGTCAGGTACTGTTATTCCTGGGATTCTTTCTTTGTGTCCCCTTGACTGAGAAGAGTGGCAAGGTTGCCTCTAGTAAAGATTGGCATGGGTGGCAGCCTGGGAGTGTGTTGGGCCACAGTGCCTCTTTGCCTGCTCTGGGCTTTTGGTATACTTACAGAGCCAAGGGTCTAAGCCCCTGCGTGGCAAGCACAAGGACCTGGGTTTGATTCCCTAGTACTGCATGCTGTGTTGGCCCCATGTCGAGCTGGCCACCGAAACCAGGTGTGGTTGCAGACACCTGTATTCCCAGTGCTGGGGAGGCTAAAGCAGGAGAATCACTATGAGTGACTGGACATTTGGACTGTTAGGACTACTGCTGCTAATGTTGGTGTACAAGTTTTTATGTGAACACATATATGCAAATCTTCTGGATCTTCCCAGTGGGATGGTGAGTCATATGATTATATGTAACTGTTGGGGGCCAGGGAGATGGCTCAGTGGAATAAGCGCTTCCCTGGCAAGCGCAAGGGCCTGAGTTCAATCCCCGGTTCCACAAAAACAAAACAAACAAACAAAAAAAACCGATTATATGTATCTGTTGAACATTTTTGTTCTTTTGCTTTCTGAGACAGGGTCTCCCTAGTAGCAGAGGTTGGCCTTGAACTCACAACAGTCCTCCTGGCTCAGCCTGTGCCACCGTGCCTGACTGTTGTACTTTTTCAGAGACTACCAGACAGTTTTCCAAAGCAGCTGCACTGTTCCACAACCCCATTAGCTATGGAGCAGGGTTCTAATTTCTCTAGGTCTTCACTAACATTTAGAATATCTGTCCTTTTTATTATAGCCATGCTTATAATAGGGTGAAGTAGTTTTTCTTTTCTAAGTTCAGGATCATCCTGGACTACACAGTGAGATCAAGGCCAGCCTGAATTGCATAGTGAAATCCTGTCTCAAAAAAAAAAAAAAAAAAAAAAAAAATGAGCATGGGGTGATGGACCCACATGTGCACATCACCCAGCCTCTCCTCTCTCTCTCTTGCTCTCTCTCTCTTTCTTTCTTTTTTACAAGCTGTGGCAGGTTTTATTAATGAAAAATTCTGCTTGGCTAATTTCTCACCGGTCTGTCCGGTCTGTCCTGGCATGCTTTTAATGACATCAGAATCGCCTGGATCCGTGGTTGCCAGTGTGCGTTCTCTGTAGCATTTTCCACGTGCTATGCCCAACTTGATATTATTGCCGCTGTAGTGGTGTACCCCAGTTTTGGCCAACACAGCGCAGTACTCCATTTCAGATTTCCCCAAGGCTGGGCAGTTGTTGGCAAGGACGACCAATTTCGCTTTGCCCTGTCTGACCATCTTCAGCGTCTGCTTGTAGGTATTTTCCACTTTTCATAACAAGTTGGAGCCTAGAGTTGATGGGCTCCAGAGATTTTTTCATCTTCTTTGCAGCCACCATCTTCCTGCCTTAGGTGTGGACGGCCCTCAACCAGGAGCAGCTGTCAAGATGGCCAGGGAGCGAGAAAAGAAGCCCTCTCCACTTTCTTAAGTTGTGGGTCACCCAGCTCTACTCATATTTGCGTTCATTCCTTTAACCCCACTAAAATGATTTTGAAGAATGTTGCAGACTCTATGTTATTTCAACCATAAATAATTAAAATTGAATCTCCAAATGAGGAAGATTCTGTTCTTTGGGGTAACCAGAGTAACACACCATCCTGAAAAATGGACAATATTCCTTAATGTCATAAGACAGGACCTTATGTCTGAGAATAGCTAATTGTAACGAGTTCTTCAGTTTTCATAAGTAATTCTTACTGAGTGTCTTAGTATGTTTAAAAAAAAAGAAATTGTTCCCATCAGTACTTCTTGATCCTGTATCAAAAGTGTTTTGATGCACTGTGGTGGCATGTGCTGTAATCTCAGCACCCTGGGAAGCTGGGGCAGGAGGACTGCAAGTTTGAGCCCAGCCTGAGCAATTGAGCAATTTAACAAGACCCTATCTCAGAATAAAATCTTTTTTTTTTTTTTTTTTGTGGCCTGCCAGCCCTCCCTGGGGGTGGGGTTGGCATGGCATGTGGTGCCTGGGATTGAACTACTGTCCCTGCACTTGCCTAAGCTTGCTTAAGCAGGTACTTTAGACTACTGAGCTATCTTGCTGGCTCCTAAAAACATTTTTTAAAAAAAATGCCTAGGCTCTCTGTTGCCATGTTGCTGCAACTCCTCTGTTTTGCTTATGCTCTCTCCTGCTGCTATGAACTGCTGCCCTCTGCCATGTGCCAGTCTGCCTTGGACCTAGCTGAGTATGGACTAAAACCTCCAGTACCTGTGAATTGAGTAACCTTTTCTATCTTCAGTTTGGGTGTTGGGTATTTGTCCCAGCAATAGGAGAAGAGTAACTGAGACACTTACCTTTCAGCAGATTGCTTAATATTTAGATTTTTGATCCACTTTTAATTTAGCACACAGTGAGATATAGGGGTCTAGCCTCAATCTTCTCTGCCTGTAGACATCCAGTTTTCTCAGCACTATTTATTAAAAAGACTTTCTTTCCTCCAGAAAAAAAAAGTGCCTAGGGATACATCTCAGTGCTAAGGCCCTGTGTTAAATTCTTAGTCCCTTAAAGAACAAACAAAAACCCGAAGTGAAGATCTTTCTTCATCGTTGTTTTGGGCCTGTATATTTGTCTCTAACCATTGTTTAGGGTAAAGTGAAAGATTATCTCTGGACTTTTGCCCTGAACTGTTAGTATAGAGTTTTTAGAAAAGTCCTGCTCTTATCTGAGGTTATATAAATGTTCCAAGAGCCCTAGGAAGCTAGGCTTGATTCTGTCGGTGTGTTTTCTCCTCTCTCAGCTTTCTGTGGCACAAGTGGTGTCCTCTGTGCTTGCCCAACCATGCCAGTGCCTCAGGTACAGTGTGGGCGCCTCACAGGGCCTACTGTAATGTAGAATTTGAAGGCTGACAGGCAGCAGAGAGGCGATGACGTGTGAACAGATGCTCAGGAAAGTGCTACAGGTATGGGAGGTGAAGGCCACCAGGCTTCCTAGTGTGGATTTCCTCATAGGCTCACCTAAGTGTTCATATGACCCCCAAAAAAGATGCAGACTCGGCTGACTGGACTTCTCATCACAGAGATACTTGGCCTTGCAGCCGCCTCTAACAAAGCTCATAGGAGGAAGGAGTGAAGGGGGTTTACCTGGCCTAGGCTGGTAAAGCACAAACTGGACTCGGTAGGGATGTTACTTATTGTGTGTCTCATGATAAGCTAAATGTCTTTTGCATGTTTGGGCACAGCGAAAGCCCTTAGAAAAGCTTTGTTTTCTAAATTTATCAAGAAGCCTGGCCTAAGCACACAGATGCTGGCCTTTGCTGGTTTTTTTTCAGGGAGGGATCGTGGCTTGTGCTCTTTGCTACAATGGGGTGGTTTTCTCAAAGGTGGCTTGAGCACTTTCCTGAGCAGTAGCATAAGCCTGCCTGTTGCAGCTCCTGCTTTGATCCAGTGCTTTCCTCACAGGTTGGGCTCAAATGAAGATGTTTGAAGAGTAGTTTCCTTGACCTGGTAACTGAAGTACAAAGTTCAAGCGTGGATATCTTTGGAAGGAATATGACAACAGGCTCAACATCCCTGCTTCTGGAGATGATATTCTCTCTAGTCTGTTTTTTTCAGGGACATTGTCTTACTATACAGTTAAGGCAGGCCTTGAACTCACTGTGGAGCTCAGGCTGGTCTCAAAAGTGCAGTAATTTTCCTGCCTCAGGCTCCTAAGTGCTGGGATTATAGGTGTGTGCCACCACACCTGGCTACAGTGTCAAGACTTTTGGTATCACTTTGTTTGGAGTGCACTTTGTTTGGAGTGTGTGCATGTATGTTCTAGAAGTTTCCTCAACCCTTACACAACCAGTGGGTAGGGATAAATGTTTCTCAGTGGAATAAGTGCTTCCCTGGCAAGTGCAAGGCCCTGAGTTCAATCCCCGGTTCCACAAAAAAAAAAAAAAAAAAATTTTTTTTTTTCTCTTGACCCTTTTGATCATGAAGTTCTAGACTTGATGTAAGTTTGGCCACTGACACAGGCTAAAGGAAGGAGAAGGAAATATTTGATTAGCATAAGATAGGGAAATGAGGTGTGCTTGCTACTGGCTAGACTGCAGAGCACCAGCCAATTCAGGTGTCTCTGATGGAAACAAAACCAGAGCTGCTTTTGCTCTTTTTTTTTTTTTTTTTGTCTTTTTGAGACAGGGTCTCACTATGCAGTTCAGGCTGGCCTTAAACTCACTCTGTAGCTCAGGCTGGTCTCGAACTCACAACAATCCTCCTGCCTTGCTTTTGCTCTTATTTATTTATTTAATTAAGTCCAGGCTGCCCTTCAACTCACTAGCCTAGGCCAGATTTGAACTCAGCAGTCCTGCCTCAGAGCTGGGATTACAGGTGTGCACTACCATGCCCAGCAGGAATTTTGCTTTTGAGATGTTTAAATATGTTAAATTCCTCATCTTGGAAATTAGAGATGGACAAACATTGAGACATGCAGAGCTCTCCCATCCCTGCACCAGACCTTCTGTGCTGGGGGCCTTAATACCAGGACTATGTATCTGTCAGGCCATGTCCAGGATGATGGCACTGGCACTGACATGGGTTCAGCTCTGCTTGCTTCCCGGTTGCAGCCCTCTGTGCCATCATTAGGTCTTCACGTGCCCCACCCACTGTGAGTATGTATCTACAGTATGCAGGGCCCTGCTTTACACTGTGATGGGAAACTTACAGATGTTGGGTTTTGCTCTTATTTCCATTGTACTCTAAGAAGAGGTGGATTTGGGAATGAAGAACTGAGTACACAGGCAAGACAGTTCTCTGCTGAACTGATGTGCCACCAGCAGTAAGTAGATTGTCCCTGATGGTTTCCCTCCAGACCATGAGAACAGCTGCCAGTACCTGGAAGGCAGAGAAGCCAGTGTAACTCTGGGACCCAGAAGCCCTTTTCTCAGGCAAGCTGCTGCAGCTGCAAAGGCAGTCCTACTTAAAGTGGGCCATGGACTCTATGGCTTATTGTACCTAGAATTTACCACACAGAAGTGAAAGATGAAATCAGATTTGGTGGACACTATGAAGCCTCATTTTCCTGATGGGGCTCTCTTTCTATTCCGTCTGGGTGTGTTACTATGTAGCTGATGGACCTGTGTCTTTCCTCTGCTCTTAGCCTGTCATTACCGTACCACCAATCCTTTTGCTGGGGTTGAATTCTGGGCCATATGCTTCTAGGAAGAGGCACTGTGTGCTTTGCCACTGAGTTGCATCCCAGCTCTCCTATTCCATTCTTCTAGGAGGCTGAGCCAGATGAGGTGGTATTTCCTGTGGTCACAGCACTCAGGCTAAGGCAGGAGGATTGCCCTAAGATTGAGGTCATACTGAGTTACCTATGAGTTCATGGCCTGCCTGACCATCTTTTTTTTTTTTTTTTTTTTGTCTTTTTGAGACAGGGTCTCACTATGCAGTTCAGGCTGGCCTTAAACTCACTTTGTAGCTTAGGCTCGAACTCACAACAATCCTCCTTCCTCAGCCTCCCAAGTGCTGGGATTACAGGCCTGCACCACCACGCCCGGCTTGAGACCATCTTAAAAAGAGAGATGGCTAGTAGAGCTGGGCACAGTGGCACATACCTGTAATCCCAGCTAGTAGGGAGGCTGAGGCAGAGGATTATAAATTTGAGGCCACTCTGGGCAACTAAAGGTGTCCCTGTCTCAAAATGAAAGATAAAGGGCTGGGGAGATGGCTCAGTGGAATAAGTGCTTCCCTGGCAAGCAAAAGGGCCTGAGTTCAATCTCCAGTTCCACCAAAGGAAAAAAAAAAAAAAAAAAAGATTTAAATTTAAGAAAGGGGTGAAGAGGTATTTCCGTAGCTCACTATCATCCCAGCTACTAGAGGCTAACACAGGAGAATTGCAAATTTGAACCCAGCCTGGGCTTTTTTTTTTTGGTGGTATTGGGGATTGAACTCAGGACCTTGTACTTGCCAGGCAAGTGCTTATTCTACTGAGCCATCTCCCCAGCCCGGGCAGTTTAGCAATTTATTAAGGTCTGTTTGGGAAATAAGAAGGGTTGGGGTGGAACTCGGCACGAAGGCCCTGGCTTAAGTTTAACCTCGTACTAAAATCAGCCAGTAGGAAAGAAAACATTCTCTGGGCATTGTGTGCCTCGCAGCATCCTTGCTCAAGCTCTTCTTGTGCAGCTGTCCCTCCTCCTCCATGTGTGTTCTAGAGTGTCTGTGATTGTTTCTGTGAGTGTGTCTTTTCCCCATACAGGGTGGCTAAATAAACAAGCTCTGTGCTTGCTTCAGCACATACACTAAAAATATAAATCCTCCAGAGCAAGACGGGTTTGTCCCACAGCATGCCCTTCTTATTTCCAGCTTTAGTGGCTGAATATAAATGGAAATACCAGGTCACAAATGAAGTGACAATTAGAATTAATGTCAGGGCCAGGGAGATAGCTTAGCAGTCTAAGTGCCTTCCTGGCAATCACAATGGTTCAAATCTGGTACCGCCTCCCAAGCCAGCCACTGAAACTGGATGTGGTAGCACACACCTGTAATCCCAGAGTTGGGGAGGCTGACACAGGAGGATCACTGTATCTGAGCTGTGTAGCAAGATCCTGTACCAAATAATAAAGATTTTAAAAATTTTAAAAAAAAATGTTGTCTCAGTCTTCTCATTGCTCGGAACAATACCTGACACCTAAAATGAAGGAAGGAAAAGTTTATAAGTTCATAGACTCCAAGGCAGAATGGCACAATGACCTTTCCTGGTGGCGGCAGAGCAAAAGGGAGAAGTAGCAGCAACAATGGCTACAGAGATCAAGTCTGTCTCCCTTATGTTGCATCCAGGCTAACCACCCCAGGCTAGGTACAGAGCTCACACCCATAATTCTAGCAGCAGGGCCAGGGAGATAGCTTAGCAGCGTAAGTGCCTGCCTGGCAAGTGCGAGGTCTTGAGTTTGATCCCCGGTTCTGGAGAAACAAAACAAAAACAGCAGCACTCACACCTGTAATCCCAGTGGATTATGAGTTAATCACAAACTCTAAAAGTCCACCCCATTACTGCATGAGGTTTTGGGGGGACAGTTAGACATAAACTATAACAAATGTCAAAATGCCATCTTCACATGTGCTTAAGCCATTTTGAGGCCACACAGGCCCAGCTACAGTGCTGCCAGCTCACCTGGCTTAGATATACAGATTTAATTTTCTTTTTTTTTTTTTTTTTTTTTTGAGACAAGGTCTCATTATGCAGTTTGGGCTGGCCTTATGCTCACTTTTGTAGCCCCCAGGTTGGTCTTGAACTCACAGAGATCCTCTAGTCTCAACCTCCCGAGTGTTGGAATTTATAAGGATGTGCCAGCACTCCCAGCTCTGGGGCCACGTGATGGGCACCTGGGGATCTGGGGCTGAGACCGTATGGCATTTGGGGCCAGGGACCGAACTTGGGTCCTTGTGCCTGCTGTGCAGGTGTGCTTATTGCTTCTGAGCTATCTCCCCGGCCCCGAGCCTTTAATTAATGAAGTTGACTGAAGTTTAGTTTTTTTCTCCTAGAATATGAGCTACCATCTGTTGGCTTCCTTCCCTTCTGAGCATTACTGGACGTGTGGGGAGTGACTGTAACTTCAGATTGGCTGCCTGGCCCCCTCCCCGAGGCGCTCCAGGAGAGAGCAGCCTTTGTGTGGCTCCCAGGACACCTTGTCCTCCCGAATCGAGGAGGGCTGTGTGTGTTTTACCTCTGCAGGCCTGCTGCCCGTCTGCCTTTGTCCAGCCCCACAGCAGAGAAGTTCCAAGTGCTGGTTGCTGGCAGCAGAGCAGTCCTTTGCATTCATGCTTGGCAAAGCTCTACAGATCTTTGTCTGGATTTGGAATTCAACCCAAGGCATTCCTCAGAATTGTTACTTCAAGATCCTTTATTGATGTGTAGCCTCATGTGTGTGGCAGGAAGATGTCTTTGTTTAATTTTAATTGTGGTATATATACTGTTTTGGTTTTGAGTTAGTTCACACACACATATACACACACACACTCTAGGAGGTGGGTTTGAATCCACAAACTTTGCATGAAGTTACATTCCCATCCTGTTTTTTATTTTGAGATAGGATCTGGTTAAGTTGTCTAGGTGGGACATTTGTAATCAATCCTCTTGCCTCAGCTCCCAAGTGTTGGGATTCGAGCTATGGACCACTGCATGCAGATATTTGCCAAAATTCTAATATATTTTCTTAAGACTGTGCCCATGCCCAAGAAAGATAAGGTTTTGTCTTGTTATTCTTTGTGGCATAGCAACCTTGACGCAAAGCTCCTGAACATAAGTGGCAATTGCTTCAGAGGTCATCTCCTGCCTTCCAAGCCTGGCAGTTGCTGTCCTTTCTGACAACATTTCTCCAGGTTCCCTGATTACAAGATAAGATGCCCTTATCCTCAGCCCTCAGATGCCTCCAGTGTGGGCCAGATGATACGGGTGTAGGAACATCTCCCCAGGATCCTGAGAGCCATAGCATGGGCTCCAGCCTGCCCCTGTGGAGGACCAAGGAGGACTGCTGGGCTTTCCTGGTTACTTATCTCCAACTCAAGGGTCCTAGTTGCACTGTAGAACATCACACTCCACTTAACTGAAAGTGGCAGCCTTTTTTGAGACAGGGTCTTGCTTTATAATGCAGGCTTCAGGCTGGCCTTGAACTCATGTAGCCCAGGCCAGCTTTGAACTTGCAGCAGTTCTCCTGCCTCAGCCTCCTGAATTCTAGGGCTACTGGTGCAAGCCACCATACCTAGCTTGTTTTCTTCTTTGTTGTTTTTGGAGACAGGGTCTTGCCATAAGGCTGTCCCTGAACTCACTGTGTTGTACACATTTTCAGCAGTCTTCTACCTTAGGCTTTCGAGTGATGGGATTACAGGGGTGCCCCATCAGTCCTGGCAGAAGTGGCAGTGTGTATGTTCTGGAGCCTGTCATGGTGTTGCAGACCTGTAATCTTAGCACTCTGGGAGGCTGAGGCAGACAAATTTGAAGTTACCACTATGTCTCAGACAATAAAAAGGACTAAGGGTATAGTTCAGAGCTGAGTTCAGTCTCCAGCCCAGACCAAAATAAAAGAATGAGGTCTGACATGTGGACCTGGGATCTGTGGACCTGGGACCTGCGAATCTGCTCAGTGCTCACCTGACCCTGAATTTTTGGTATTTATCTCAGTGCTAATTTCTCTCTGATTGTCTTATCACAAAAGAAAAGGCCTTTGGAGCCAGAGACTAACTCTTTTATACCCTGCTGCTAGCTATGTGGCCTTGGTCAGGTTATGCAAGTCCCATGTGCATGGATCTCTGCGGCAGAGCCTACCTCACAGGTGGCTGTGGCCGCGTGAGATGGTTAGATGGAATTCCACAGACATCCGTGGTCAGCACCGGAAAGCAATCTCTCCCACCCACATTCTAGGAGGTGCAGACTGTAAGTGTATAAATCAGCTAGAAAAATGTCAAAAAGTACTTAAATTGACTACAGAAAAAGAGTGACACCCCCCTGGCACGTATTTGTTATAGTAGGTCTTCGTAAATAGTAAGTTAGAGAATCCGAAGGGTAATGGAGTCAGTTGGGGCATCCTGAATGAGGATGCCAGGCTTTTAGGTAGGCTGCTAACACTGTTTGGGGTTCTAAAGTGGTTAGTCTGCAACATCACATTGTCCTGCTTAATTCTAGTTGACTGTAACTGTTTTTTTTGTTTTTGTACCAGAAATTGAATTCATGGCCTTGTACTTGTCAGACAGGCACCTGTGTTGCTGAGCTATGTCCTTAGCCTGTGACTTTTTTTTTTTGGTGGAACCAGGGAATGAACTCAGGCCCTTGTGCTTGCCACGGAAGCACTTATTCCAGTGAATCATCTCCCTGGCCCAGTTCATGACTTTTTAAAAAATTGGTAAATTTAACATTGAATTTAATCATACAGTGGCAGGCAGATGGTCAAAATCATTTGAATAGTTTGCCCTAATTTTGTTCCATCATGTTAGCGCCTAGTTCACTTATATAAAAGGATTCCTCTCTCTCTTTCTCTTTTTTTCCTTCAGGCTAGCAAAAGTAGCTAATGGCTGTCTTGCTGTGTGTGTGTGTGTACACCAGGGATTGAAGTCAGGACCTTGTGCTTGCCAGGCAGGTGCTTATGCCACAGAGCTACCTCCCAGGCCCCTATCTTGCCTCTTAAATCCTGTAGTGTACTACTTTATTTATTTATTTATTTATTTTTGGCAGAACCGGGGATTGAACTCAGTCCCTTGCACTTGCCAGGGAAGCGCTTATTCCACTGAGCCATCTCCTTGGCCCCTGTAGTGTACTACTTTGTCACTAGGCTGTGCTGATGTTTCTAGGGCATGGCAAAAAGAGAACACCTCTTCCTGTACATAGTTGAATCTGCTAGAGGTCAGTGAAGGATCATCAGCAATTGGCTTTGGAGAGAAGTGGGTGGTGAAGCAGCCATTGTCAGCAGCCACTTTTGCAGATGATGTGATTATTCTACCAGTGGTTATGCTTTAGCTTAAATGGCGTCTTGCACACACAGTTTATATAGTATTGTAAGAAGATAAAACCAGATAGCTGACTGGAAACACTGTCTTGAGTAGCATCCATAGGACAATGAATAATTGGAAGTTTATAATGCCATTGTGATCATTTTGTTTTTACACATTTTTAAAAAATAGTAACATTGTTATAGTTCCTTTTCTTTTGAGATCCCAAAAATTATTTAGAAGTTGCAACAATTCCCTGGCCCATCAGAGGGGCTTTTGGGGAGTGTTTTGTGCATGGTGGTTTCTTCCATGCAGAGAACTGAGCCTGGCCCCTCACAGACATCCAGTGGGCGGGAGTGAAGGAATGGGTCCACTCTTTCCAGAGAAGTGCAGGTGCTGCTCATCCTGATAGGGTGGTGCAGGCCAGCATTGTCCTCGGGGGGCTGAGCACATCTCTCTTCTGGTTTGGTTGCAAAAGAGGAGTGCTGCCCGCATCTTCTAGCTTGGTAGGGTTGCCAGGGAATTGAGAACATGAATGGCGGGGTTAAAAGCCCATCTCCATGCAGCTTGCCCCTCTGCCCAGCTGAGTCCGCCTAGTGCTTTGACCTGTCTGGCAGGGCCTGGAAGAGCTTGTCTGACCATGTATTGAGCATATCTTACTGCTAGAGAAGGCTTCCCAGCCCCCAAGCATCTGCAGAAGCCACTTCTCTGCACACATCAGCCCTTTTCCTTTCTGCAGAGCACTGAGGCTGTAGTCTGTTCTTCCATGAGCCTCAAGGAAATGGCTCCACTGGTGTAGCACTTTAAAGTCGATGTGACCTTGATCCCAGTGGTGACCTGCTGCGAGCACTCTGTCTGGCTGGATGCTAACGATCAGAAAGTACTCTTGGCACCTTGCTGTGCTGAGCGTTGCTTATTGCTAATTTATTGTCCTCGGTGGGGGTGTAGACACTAATTTGCAGGAGCCATTTGTGACTAATATGAGTCATGCCCAGCACAGTGCCACTGCTGTGCAGGCCTCTGATGAATATCACTGGAAGAATATTAGTGAAGAAAATGAAAATAGAGATGAGCTACAGTTGCTTTGAGTCATGAAAAAGGTAACTTTCAGTTGAAGAAGTTATTAGAAAGTTAAGTAACTTTAGATTTGTCAGGTTCCTGTGAAGACTTTACCTTCAGAGTCATTTCTGTATGGGGGGGTGTAGCTTATAGGTGTATTGTGTGATAGGTTTTTGGGAGGTGCAATAAAGAGATAGGAAAGGTAAAAGAATCCTTCATTAACTCCAAATATGTGGAGAGGATCGAAGGCAGGTGGCTTAGGTAGATCCTTTTCCCTGAGACAAAAAGAGCTGAGGCTTTTAGGACTTTTGCTAGGGGTGGAGTTTGAGGGGGATGTTTAGAAATATCTGAGGAACTGGTCAGGGTCTTCCCTGTGGCTGTGGGAAAGGTGAAAGGAAACCCTTGGGCTGGGTTGGAAAAGAAGGAGGGTGTCTCAATTCTTCTCTCTTGCTGGGACAAATACTCGACACCCAAACTGAAGAAAAGGTTAGCTCACAGTTACTGGAGGTTTCAGTCCATATTTAACTCACTCCAAGGCAGAGTGGCACATGGCAGAGGATAACAGTTCATGGTGGTGGCAAACAGCAAGAGCAACCTGGAGGAGGAGCAGCAATAATGGTAACAGAGAGGAAGTCTGTTTCTTAAATTGCATTCAGAGGACTGGGGAGATGTCTCAGTAGAATAAGCACTTCCCTGGCAAGCGCAAGGGTTTGAATTCAATCCCTGGTTCTGCCAAAAAAAAAAAAAAAAAAAAAAAATTGCATTCAGGCTCTCTGCCCCAGGCTAGGGGAAGTATACACACTCATATTCCCAGCCTTGGATCACCCATACTCCCAATTGATCATGAGTTAATCACAAACAAAGTCCCCACCTCATGACTGCATGAGACTTTGGGGGGACAGCTAGACACAAACCATAACAAGGAGGTGTCTCTGGGAGGATAAGCTATTGTTTTAAGGGCTTCAGCCATATTAGATGACCACCATAAGTCAGCAGTTCATACTAGGACCAGAACCTATCATTGTGTACATGGCATGCAGAGGCACACGCAGTTGTCATTCCTGCAGATCATAACCAAATATAGACCTTTTGTTCTTTTAAAATTTGATTTCCTGTTGTCCTTTGCTTGTGTTTTCTTTCTTTCTTTCTTTCTTTCTTTCTTTCTTTCTTTCTTTCTTTCTTTCTTTCTTTCTTTCTTTCTTTCTTTGCGGTACCAGGGATTGAACTCAGGCCCTTGAGCTTGCCAGGGAGGTGCTTATTCCACTGAGCCATCTCCCTGGCCCCTTGCCTGTGTTTTCTTCAGTGTAGGATTTGGGCCTAGGAAACTGTTGTGCCCTGCTGTCTGAGGAAGGGTGGCCAGAGGAGAGCTGACTTCCCCTGCTGACCAGAAAAAGTCAGATCAGGTCACTCGCCCCTGGGCCTGTGCATCTTGGATAAAGCTTGCTATTAGTGAACAATTTCCTGCGTGAACCGAACTTAGCCAAAATAAAAAGTACAACAAACCTAAGGGGGTAAACTTCCAAAGCTGGAGTCAGTTTAAATATAGCTGATCTGTTTTCCCGGCAACTTGGAGGCTGCAACAGGACTTGTTGTACCTTTTGTAAGACAAGTGAGGAAAGATGTTGGCACCTGTTCCTGCAGAGTTTGTTTATGAAATATAAACTCTCCTGTTGAGCAGGGGAGGTCAGGACTCAAGGTAGCCAGGCCTACCTTTGCTCAAAAAGGCCACACCAGGCCTCTGCGGATTCCTCCTTTGCTGGAGACAGTAGCGTCAGCCAGACTTAATGTGATATTGTTCACTGAGCACTGGCTCTGCAGGCTGGGGTGGAAAAGTTTCAGTGAAACTGACAGTCACTGGGCCTGATTTTCTTTCCCTGAGAAGGAAAAACAATAGCCCAGAGCTGTCGAGCCAATCCATATTCAGAGGAGTGGAGTCCTCAGCCAGCCTCCTAAACTTGATTTATGTATGCAGAGCCGGCTCAGAGCAAGAGGAGCTAATGGGAGCAGATCCAGATTGCTTGCACTCTGGGTGGGTCCAGCTGAGAACATGGGTTTGCAGCACATCCTCCTCTGCTCCACAGCAGCTGTCTGAAGGTTTCTCTGCTGTGCCTGAGCTGATGTCATTTCCCCTTGGCAGACAGCTTGGGCTGTGCTCCGTCTGTGATATGTCACGAGAAGGTGGGGGTGGGTCAGAGCAAGCTGAGGGGGCAGTGAGGAGCGCAGAGCAGGAGGAAGCTACCGCTGGGTCCCAGGACTCTATTTACTTTCTCTTCTGTGCCTACGAGTGCCAGCCCATGTGGGCCACCCTCTTCCCAGACTTTTAAGAGCCCTCTATTCCCAATGCACTCGTTGTATGGATGATGCTCCTGCACGATGCCTTTCCTTTTGGGCCTTAGACAGGTAACTTTATTGGTGCTGTGTGGATGCGCTGGGCAGGGAAGAGGGTGGGAGCTCCTTATTGTACTGCTGCTTTGGTGGGAGGGAGATTTTGCTGATTTTTCTTTTTGCAAGGAAGATTTTAGACAATGGTAGTCCTGCTAGGCTAGCTCCCACATAGAAATCTGCAGCCTGCCTTCCTTGCTTGCTGGTGGCTCCTTATCTCCAGAGCCACTGTGTCTGAGCCCCCTGTACCCCCTAAGGTCGTCCTAGGGCTGGCTACCAAGATCTGCTTTTCCTTTTTGCACTGAACCACTTGTGAAGCTTTATGGAAGAAACAGCAGAACAGTGAGGCAGGGTATGGGGAGAGCAAAGTGAGATTCTTAGCCAAACTCCTCTTTTCCTTCTCCATTTTGGTTTGGAAAGCAACTAGGATTTCTTCAGTCCTCAATTCTGAAGGACTAGGGGTAGGTAGGGCTGCACTGGGACTCTGTTCCATAAGGGAAGGCTAAGGTTTTCTTCCTTCCAAGCGTGTGACTTAGGTAATGTGGTCAGGGACATCCTGCATACCTCAGGGGTGGAGTGTAGAGATGGCCCCATTTGGCCCTCCTGAATGATCAAAACCCTGTGGCAGACTCCATGGCTTAGTGAGCCTCCCAGTCCTTCAAGATTGGGGTACTAAATTATAGCTCGTAACCTAGTCTGGAATGAGAAAACTGTAGCGGGGGCTGGACCAACTGCTGTCCTCTGAGAACACAGTTGTTGCCAACTATTTGTTCCAGGGTTTCTTCGAGCTGGCATTCCCACCCTTCTGGCCGAGAGACACGTCTGTATCAGGGTGTGTAATGTGACAGGGAGGGGCTGCTGGAGGGCTGGATGTACACACACCCTCTTCCACTATCCAGGGCAAAAAGCCACCCAAGCCCAGACCAGAAGCCACAGCAGAAGGGGCAGCTGCTTTGTTCACTCAGGAGCAGGTGCTAGGTGAGCAAGCTCTGGGTTGCTTAGTGTTCTTTTAAACTCAGTTTCTCTATGAATTTCATTACATGCCCTTGAGGCAGTGGAGAGTGGCAGCCCTGTTTTGAGCATCCCTCAGCACCTATGGAAAGTTGCCCCTCACCCCCCTCACCTCATTCAGCGGCCTCAGCAGGTGGAGGGGGTAGAGGTCAGGAAGACCTGCACCTACCACCTGTTTTGGAAATGCAGATAATGACACTTTCTTGAAAAGGATTTTACAAAGGTCAAGGGTAAAACTTGAGCATCTTTGCTGACAGAGTAGAGGCACTTGACACAATTATTACCTCCATCTGCTCATGCCCAAAGGGCTGCAGACCCTGGGAGCTGGAGAGCCAGGGGCTGTGCAGAAGTGGAGGGTATGGGTAGGAGGTACTCCTGATGCATAAGTGAGCCCTGCTCCTCCTGTCTCCTCTGGGAGGCTGCCTGTTACTGTACCAAGATACTATTCAGCTTATAGACAGAGGTGGCAAGAAGGTGGCTTGTGTCCCCTAACTCCTCATTCTGAGCATTCTCGGAGCCCAAGGAAGGAGTTCAAGCTCAACTTGGGCAACTTAGGGAGAATATGTCTCAAAAAATTAAAAATGGGCTGATGATGTAGCTCAGTCTGAAGGTTCTGGGTTCAATCCCCTTTACTGCAAAAACCAGACACTGTCAGCTAAGTGAAAGTGAAATTGGGGTGAACTCAGAGACGCTTATCGCAGTGCTGGGGTGGTTGTCATGCATGTCCTAGAGCACCAGCAGCAGGCGAGTCCTCAGCTGGTTCCTCAGCAGTTTCTTGGCTGCAGTTGGAAGCCCAGGCTTCTTCCAGCCCTCAGAGTCTGTGCCTTGAAGCCCTGCCCATGTGAACTTTTTTTTCTTTTTTTGGAGAGGGGAGGCCAGATCGGGGAATTGAACTCAGGCTCTTACACTTGGCGCTTATTCTACTGAGCCATCTCCCTGGCCCCAACCAACTCCCCAGCCCACCCATGTGACCTTTAAAATTGTTAGTTGTACCTTTTTATATTCTGACAGTATAACTCTTAGAGACTGATTTTTTTTTTTTTTTTTTTTTTATGGAATCAGGGATTGAACTCAGGCCCTTGCACTTGCCAGGGAAGTGAGCTATCTCCCCAGCTCCCCCAACCAGTCAATTCTTGTATTGACTAAACTTGATAAAATTGTCCTTTTTATATTTTTCTATTAGCTTATAAAAGTTAATGAAAAAATGCAACTTTTGGTCATCTTTAAATCAGTAAACTATTAAGTAGTGAAACCCAGGTCTTATGACTCTTAGATTTGACTCCCTGCTTTGATGACATTTCCAGCATCTGACAAGGTAATACTTATTTCTAGCCTGCTTGGGTCGAGGATAAAACATCACTTTTTTCCATGGTCCCATTTGCATTCACTCTGGAAGACTGTCACACAACATCTGCCGAGTGACGGCCACATGAAGACTTTAACCATTTAAGAAGCATTGCCTGAGACAATAAATGTGAAAGACACAAGGTCTTTCTTTCCAAGGATAGTATGCTCTAATGCTGTTGGTCTCAGAATCATAGAAATCACCTAGGAGTGGAGTGTATTAGAATGTGGAGTTTGCAGTTAGGCCCAGGTGCATGTATTTCTGTTAAGTTCCTCAGGTGTTTCTGACCTAGGTGTTTCTAGCTCCACATTGAGGGATTCTGCCTGTAGGGTTTAATATGTGGGAATAAAAGCAAGATGGTGTTCCAAACTGTGGTGGAGGTGTTACCAGGCACAGGACAGGACTGGATAGCGTAGTTCAGGCTTGAGGTCGGGTGGCATGGCTGGTTTTCCTGAGAAGGTGATACCTGATCTGGTCTGGAAGTGTGAGGAGGAGTTGGCCAGTCATCTGAGCTGGACAGGGGCATTCCAGGCAGATCAAGTTGGAGTGCTGTTTTTGTGTTCGTGCGCATGAGAAGGGAAACTGTCTTGCATCTGTGGGGGTTGAGTTTGCCTGAGGTAAGACAAGTACCTGGGCTTACCAGACAATGATGTCCTTTCCAGACACAGGTAGGAGGCATATGTAGGCCAGAGGATGTTGAGTGTGTGCATGCTGGAGCCAGTGAAAGCGGCTTCCTGGAAGCTGCAGGGCTAGCCAGAAGCAGTCTCTTAAGTGTGTGGCAGAGAAGAGTGGAAAACAGATTTTCTGGCTAAGAGAGACTCATCGCATTTATCTGACAGGTAAATTACTGATTTTCAGAGAATAAGATTGCAACAGTGTGTGCTTGGTGTGCTGAGCCAATGTGTACTAACTTCTGTTCAATTTGGAAAGCATTGATTTGGTAACACTAGAGGACTATGTAACATTTGATATCTAAAGTGAATTTTTTTCAGTGTTGGAGATTGAACTCAGAGTCTCATGCATGGTAGGCAAGCGCTGCACCCCTGAACTGAATCCCCACCCTTAACATTTATGTCTAAACCGCTCCCCATTTATTCTATGTGCAGCATGTTAGCACGCAGTGCTCTTCCTGTGAAGGGCTTACAGTTAGGCAAGTGGACCAAGCACACAGGCCCTTGAGGCTTCAGCAAGGTGGCGAGTGACAATAGAGGAGGCAGTGTAGGGGTTCTGAGGTGCAACAAGATGCCCCTCTGCTGGTGACCTCCTCCCCTGTCCGCTGGAACTGTGCTGTGCTGCAAATACAGGTGTGCAGAGGACTGACTGTGAGCTCCAGTCGGGCACGCTGTGCAGAGCCCGAGAGGCAGCAATGTCCATCTTGCCCCTGGGAGTGCTGCCTGTCCTCGTGGGAAGGGCTGCTGTGTTCCTTGTCCATGCTGTGAGCTGGGGCACTTCCTGATCTTTTCAAATTTATCTTGAGTTAGGAACTCACTGAGTTGTTTAGGATGGCCTGGAACCTGTGATTCTCTTGCCTCAGCCTCTTGGAGCAACTGGGATAACCTATAAGCTCTTAACTGGCCTGATGCTGCAGGTGACAAGACCACACAAGTGAGGAACCAGTTATTTCCTGGGAACAGAAAGTGGCCTTTGTGTCACCAAAGAGGACTGAAGAGATGATGCTTCCTAGCCCAGGCTGCAGGCCGGAGCAAGCCCTGACTGGGGCAAGGAGAAGGAATGTGTCACCTTTCAGTGTAAGCGTTAACTGGTGGCTATGAGCCAGTCCTCCTTCATGAGGATGCCACCATGTGGGAGGGGTCTTAATTCCTGGCACTTGGGTTTGGTCTGCCTCTGACCTGTTGCAGGCCTCCTGCTTTCTGCCTGCTTGGCCTCCAAGAAGACAGAGCTGACTCCCAGGCATCACAACAGTATTGTGCTAGGCCTGCCTCTTCTGGGTTAGGGATAAATTAAGATCCTGCTTGGAAAGGAGCTAGTTACATAGCGCAGCAGACACCAAGGTGACACTTGTTTGTACTGCCAAAGGTTGAAACCAGAGTGCTTATCTGAGCTGATTGTGAAACTCATGTGACTACTCCAGCAGAGCAAGGCCCCTGCAGTCACCTGAAGGTGAGAAGGGTGGCTCTTGCCCAAACCTGTGTAGGTCAATTGTACACCCCCCACCCCACCCCCTGCAGCATTTTTAGAATTGTGTGGCTTGGTTCTCATCACATCTCTGATGAGAAAGCAGTGTATTGAGTGGGAACCTAGCACAAAAGAGAAGGTTTCTGCTGATTCTGAAACTTTTGTCTAGGATAGAGCCAAAGAAAGCAGTCACTTCCTCTAGTGAGAGCCCATGAATGTGACTCGCCCCTTCTCACCCACTTTCCTTGACAAGGTAAATTTTAGTCTGTGAAAACAGAACTATTTGAGGTTATTAAAAAAATCCTATACAATTCCTTTTCCCACCCAAACTTCCTATTGACTGAGCTCAGTTTTGTTCTCTATTCTGTCCTGCATACTGCATGGTGCTGGGAATGGAGCTGGGACCAAGTATAGCTGGGCTGGGGTGAGGGAGCTGGCTGGACTGCTTTCCTGACTCCCCTGCTGTGCAACACTGAGGCAAACTGGCCCTGCAGCCCATCTCCTTGGGCTTTCTGCTCCTCTAGAGTCATTACTTCTTGGGGAAGGTTCTGCTAAGACATTGGTTCCCCTGGGCCTTGTGTCAAGGAGGCCAGAGTATTTATTATTGTTTGGTTCTCTTGGTTAACACAAGGCTTCAGGAGTTCCCACAGAACTGTGACTAGGTCTCAATCTCAGAATAAATATTGTCCAACTCCTCATGTGGCTTTCATCATTGGCTGGAAAAATCCCAGCTCTCCCACCAGGCTGTGTGAGGACTGTAATCCCCTCCCCTCTAGGTATGGCTATGGAGTGCACTGAAGTCATCTACCCATTGAGGTGAGGTTCTATAGGCCCGGCTCAGTGAGTGCTCATGCCTGTAAGCATCTAGCAGACTCTCAGGGCCCTGTGAAATTGTGAAATCCCATCGCACTCCAGAGCACTCACCGCCTAAGGGGGACATTTGCTGCTGCTGCCACCGCTGCTGCCGCCTTGCAGCTAAGAGGCCAATGGGTGTTAGGCAGGACTGGCTCTTGGGGTTCCTTCAGTTGCTGGGTTCCCGGATGGTACTGTTTGAAGCTGTGTTTGCTTCTTATTTCCTATAGTGAGAATATTGTGTGAGGTTAGAGTTCAGAGGCGAGGAGGAATTCAGGGTGTAAGACTGGCTGAAATGCAATTCTGTATGAGATGGGTGGCAGGTGGCACAGTTTGGCTGGAACAGTGTTCCTGAACTAGGGGCAGTTTTGCCTGAGTTAGCATTTGGCAATACTCTAGGCATTTTGGTTGTCGTAAGTGGGGGTGAAGCAGGCAGTTATTACTGCTGCCAGCGAGTAGCAGCCGGGAATGCTGGGCACACCTCGCAGTGTACAGGAAAATTCTTGGGGGCAGAAGTGGTCTGACTCTTGGTCAGTCATGCTGAGGGGAGATACTGCACTCAGGAGCCTTTAAAGGGAAGATGAGTGTGCCCTTTCCTGCAACACTCTAAGCCACTTGTATCATTTGCCCAGAGATCTGATTTTTTAGGACCTTGATTACCCCTTCACTTAGCAGGAAATTTTTATTGGGAACATGTAGGAGTTTTTTGGGGCAGCAGAAGATAATACCAAACCCTTTTGGAACTAAATACCCATCACTCTGAATAATCTGGGCACCCACTCCCCAGCAGGGCAGGGCCTCAGGAGTATACAGATTTTTGTTTTGAGACAGGGTTTTGTTATGTAGGCCAGGCTGGCCTTTTTTTTTTTTTTTTTTTTTTTTTTTGTCTTTTTGAGACAGGGTCTCACTATGCAGTTCAGGCTGACCTTAAGCTCACTTTGTAGCTCAGGCTGGTCTCGAACTCACAGCAATCCTCCTGCCTCAGCCTCCCCAGTGTTAGGATTACAGGCGTACGCCACCACACCCGGCTTCAGGCTGACCTTAAACTCAGGGTAATTTTCCTGCCTCAGCCCCAAAGTGCTGGGATTATAGGTGTGCCACCATGCCCAGTAGCCAGTTTTCACTCCTGACACCTTTGGGTGTTAGATCTAGAAAACTTAGGCTTTTGCACCTGTTTTTTTCCTTTGGTACAAAGAGGAACAGGCAGGAAAAGCACTGTGCCTGGTGCTCTGCCCACATTCCTGGGCAGAGCTGCTTCGCCTCCCATGTAGTGGGCCAGCGTCCTAGGGTATGGGTGGGTTTGTCTCACGCAGCACAGGGACCCCTTTGTGGAGGCAGCTGTTTGCTTCAGCTGTAGGTGCAAATATGAGCCTCATGTAGGTGCCTATCTTTAGGTCTCTTCAGCCTGCCTGGATGGTGAGGGTGAACAGTCCATGCCCAAACTTTGTGGTAAGACAGGGTAATCATGTGCCCACAGATGACAGCAGTGACACACCTGAGCCATAGGTCAGGTTCACAGCAGTGGCAAGGCCTGTGTGTGGAGCTCAGACACAACTCTGCCTCAGCTTTGCATTGCTGCTTATGCCTATGGGCCTTGATTTTTCAAGAGAAACTGAAATTCTGGATTTTATAGATGGGGTCCTGCTGTGTAGTTTAGACTGGTCTTGAGCTCACCATGTAGGTTGGCCTTGAACTTGTCGTGATCCTCTTGGCTCAGCCTCTTGTGTGCTGGGATCACAGGCCCACACTACTATGCCTGGTAAATTGTGTGCACACATACTCTTTAATTTTTTGGCTGGCTCAACCTGCCTTAAGAGCAGGTGTGGCGAGACAGGTGGAGATGGGGTTTGAACCGTGGTATTCTGCACGTGACTGCATTTGCATGAATGAGCAGTTGCTTAAACACCTGAGCTAACCAGCAGGCCTCCTACTCTTTAATTTCAAATCAAGATAATAGGAGGGTAACAATGGTTAATACATTGCATATTTTTTTTTTGTTTTGTTTTGTTTTTTGTCTTTTTGAGACAGGGTCTCACTATGCAGTTCAGGTTGACCTTAAGCTCACTTTGTAGCTCAGGCTGGTCTTGAACTCACAACAATCCTCCTGCCTCAGCCTCCCAAGTGCTGGGATTACAGGCCTGCGCTAACACGCCGGGCTTCATATTGTTATCTTTAACTTACTCAGAATCTAAGCTACATGGGGCCAGGAAGATGGCTCAGTAGAATAGCACTTCCCTTGCAAGAGCAAGGGCCTGAGTTCAATCCCCGATTCCACAAAAAAAAAAAAGAGAGAGAGAGAGAATGTAAGATACAATGAATGAACAATTCTAGCACAAATTTTGCTTTTCAGTGAAGATAAATTAGTGTAAATATCCTAACTACTTCATGTAAATATCCTTTTTTTTTTCTTTTCTTTTTTTTCCTCCATTCTCCCACACCAGTTTCTCTTTCCCTTTGAAGTTTCTTCCTACTTCACAGTTGTACATTCTTAATCTTACTTTTTCAGCCTCTCACACTAAGGAGACAATATGATGTTTACACACGTACATCTGGTTTATTTACGTATGAGTATGGTCTCAAGTTGCATCCATTTACCTGTAGAAATCTCCAGTTTATCCTTTTTAATGACTGAGTAGTACTCCATGTGTGAAAAGACCACATCTTTTTTATCCATTCCTTGTTTGATAGGCTTTATATTATTTCCAAGATTTAGCTATCACACATTACTTTGCTGTAAACATGCAACACATACATTTTCTGGGAAGATACTCAGCAGAAGAATAATTGGGTCAAATGGAATCTCCAGTCCTAGTTTTTTTAGGTATCCACACTGATGCCCACAATGGGTGCACCGGTCTACCCTCCACAGTGGAGAAGGGCTCCTCTTTCCCCACAGCACTGCCAGCACTTGTTATTGGTTGATTTCTTGATGACAGCCTTTCTTTCTGGGGTGAGATGGAATCTCAGCGTTGTTTTAATTTGCATTTCTCAAAATGACTGGTGATGCTGAACATTTTTTCATATATTTACTTTCCATTTATAAATTTCTTCATCTGAGAAGTATATAGTCATCTTAGATGCCCATTTTTATTTATTTTTTATTTATTTATATATTTATTTATTTTGTCTTTTTTGAGACAGGGTCTCACTGTGCAGTTCAGGCTGGCCTTAAGCTCATTTTGTAGCTCAGGCTGGTCTCGAACTCACAACAATCCTCCTGCCTCAGCCTCCCTACTGCTGGGATTACAGGCATGCGCCACCATGCCCAGCAAGATGCCCATTTTTAGATTGGATCTTCAAATTTGGGAGGTCTGGGTTTTTTGGGTGGTTTTTTTTTTTTTTTTTCCTTGATAGTAACCCTTTGTCTGAGGAACAGCTGACAGACATTTTTTCCCACATTGTGGGTTGTCTTTTCACTCTGTTGGTGGTTTCTCTTGCTGTGCAGAAGCTTTTTAATAAGATGAGGAAGGGCCAGGGAGATGACTGAGTAGAATTAGCAGTTACCTGGCAAGCTCAAGGGCCTGATCAATCCCTGGGTAGGTGGTGGGGAGAGGTAGGGTCCCAGTTGTTGATTCTTTGTGATAGTTCCTATGCGAGCAGGGTTTTGTTCATAAAGTCTTTGCCTAAACCAATGTCTTCAAGAGTTTTACCTATTCTGTCTTCCAGCAAATTTAATATTTCTGTCCTTAAATATTTAGATCTTTGATCCATTTTTAATGTATTTATTAGTTTTGTTTAGTTTGTACTTTTTATTATTTTTAAAGAATATAAAATAGTGATAGAAGAAAAAACCAGTATACATGATACAAGATTTCACTAAACAAAGTAATAGGAATCCAACAATGATTGGTGTATTACATGATGCTGTGTACAAATTAGTTTTTCAGATTACCAGATATAAACGTACAAGTTTTGTTAAAAAAAAAAAAAAAAAGCAATAACTAAGAAGTTAAAAGAAATTCAAGAGAGGAAAAAATCAGGAAAAGCAAAAATTATAAGCATTAACTGCTCCTTTCCTTTTTTATATTCATTTAATTAGAATTCTCAAAGTAGAAAGGAGTAGGCAATAAATACTCCATTTTGAATTTAGTGAAAGATATGTGTTGTACTTTTTTTTTTTTTTTGGCAGAGCTGGGGATTGAACTCAAACCCTTACGCTTGCCAGAGAAGTGCTTATTCCACTGAGCCATCTCCTTGGCCCCCTGGTAAAAGATACGGATCCAACTTTAATCTTCAGCATGTGAAGAGCCACTTTTTCCAGCACCATTTAGTAAAGAGGCTGTCTTTCTTCCAGTGAATGTGTCTGGCACTTTTGTCAGATAAGGTGTTTGGGGATGTGTGGAGTTGTTTCTGCATCTTCTAATCTATTCCTCTGACCTGTGGTTCTGTTTTTTTTTTTTTTTTTTTTTTTTT
>PVKA01004135.1:10224-74728 GCA_004027165.1 Ctenomys sociabilis | reverse complement strand
ATCTGTGTAACAGTTTTGGAAGTATGGCATTTTCACTGTATTAGTTCTTCCTACCCAAGAGCAAGGGATCTTTCCAGTTTCTGATATCCTTTTTAATATCCTTTTCCAGAGTACTGTAGTTTTCAATGTAGAGATCTTTTATATCCTTCATTAGGTTTTTATTTTTTTTTAATTGAACAAATAGCAGTGAGACAGTATCAAATCAAATTAACAGGACAGATTCAATAATACATTGCAAATTGTTTTCGTAATGGTTTGTTGTCATACAAGGTACATACATGATATTCTGCTTAGAGACACTATTAGAGCAGATGTCTGTAATCAGTGAATTAAGGTTGATTCCTAGGTATTTCTTTCTTTTTTTCAGAAGCTATTGTAAAAAGTGTTATTTCCCTAATTTCTCTTTCAGTGAGTTTGTTATTCCTATACAAGAAGGCTATTGATTTTTTGAGTGTTGACTTTGTATCCAGCTGTGCTATTGAAATTTTTGGAGGAAGGAGTTATGTATTTGGTACATTACTCATTATAGTTTTGACTCGTAACCCTTCTGTTTCAGCCTCTCCAGTGCTAGGATTACAGGCAAGCGTTACCATGCCCAGTCTTAGTGGCTGGCCTGGTGTACCCAGGGCCACTGCATGCACATGGTACCAAGGATTGCCAGGTAGTACTGGGGATTGAACGTGGGTCCTTATACTTGCCTAGGCAAGCACTTAGACTGTTGAGCTGTCTCTGCTGCCTATGCTATTGAATTTGGTAATTAAATCTAGCAGTTCTTTAGTGGAGCTTTTAGGATCCTTTATATAGAGTAATATGTCATCTGCAAAAATAGTTTCACTTCTTTCTTTGCTATCATTATTCCTTTTATTTCTTTCTCATCTAATTGCTCTGGCTAATGTTTCTAGAACTATATGGAACAGGAGGTAACAGTGGGCATCCTTGCCTTGTTCTTGATTTTAGAGTGAAATCTCTCAGTATTTGTCCATTTAATATGATGTTAGCTGTTGGTTTGTCATAGATGGCTTTTATCAGATTGAGATAAAGGCCATGTATTCCAATTTTTCTGTAGGGTTTTTGTCATGAATGGATGCTGGACTTGTTCAAGGCTTTTTCTGCATCCATTGAGATGATCATATGATTTTTGTCCTTGGCTCTATTAATATGGCTTTATTTTTTTATTTTATTTTATTTTTATTTTTTGGCAAAACCGGGGATTGAACTCAGGCCCTTGTGCTTGCCAGGGAACCACTTATTCCACTGAGCCATCTCCCTGGGTCCTGTAATATGGCTTTATTACATTTTTTGATTTATATATATCAAACCATTCCTGCTTCCCTGGGATGAATCCTTCTTGGTCGTGGTGTATAATCTTGATTTGCTACATTTTGTTTTTCAGTATTGTTTTGCATCTATGTTTTCTTCAGGGAGACTGGCTTATAGTTCTCTTTTTTAATTGGATCTTTCTTTGGTTTTGGCGTCAGGTAATGCTTCTTCAAGAATGAATGTGAGAGTGTTGCTTTCATTTCAATTTCATCAGTGTTTGAGAAATAGTGGTATTAGGTCTTCTCTAAATTTCTTGTAGAATTCAACAATGAATCCATCAGAGACTGGGCTTTGCTAATAGTTTTTCTTTCTTTCTTTCTTTCTTTCTTCCTTTCTTCCTTCCTTTCTTTCTTTCTTTCTTTCTTTCTTTCTTTCTTTCTTTCTTTCTTTCTTTCTTTCTTTCTTTCTTTTTTGCGGAATCAGGGATTGAACTCAGGCCCTTGAGCTTGCCAGGGAAGCACTTATTCCACAGAGCCATCTCCCCAGCTTGCTAGTAGTTTTAAAATTACACATTCAAGCCGGGCGTGGTGGCGCATGCCTGTAATCCCAGCACTCGGGAGGCTGAGGCAGGAGGATTGTTGTGAGTTCAAGACCAGCCTGAGCTACAAAGTGAGCTTAAGGCCAGCCTGAACTGCACAGTGAGACCCTGTCTCAAAAAGACAAAATAAATAAGTAAATAAATAAATAAATAAATAAATTAAAAAAAATAAAAAATAAAAAAATAAAATTACACATTCAATTTTATTGATACTGGTTTATTTAGGATTTTTATATCTTTTTGCTTCAGCTTTGATAATTTTTATGTATCTAGAAATCTCATTTGTGTTTTGTTTTAAAAAAAGTTAAGAAATGAAGGCGCCATTTAGGCATAAGCCAGTAATGTCCAGGTGATTGAGTGCTCGCACTGCTGCAGCCAGGTCAGCCCCCAGGCCTGCCCTTGCCAGGACAGCACAGGTAGACCCTAAAGAACCATGGGTCTTCCGATGTTGTAACTTCCGATGTTTGATTTGGGATTTTCCTAACAGGTTAGCTGGCTTTTTCTGAGTTTGTTATTTGGGTTCCTACTAGCAGCACAGGAAATGGATTTTAACTTCTCTGCTGGCTGCTCTGCTTGGGAGCAGTTTAATGAGGACCCAGGTACAGTCCAGCTTTGGCAGTGGTAGGGCTGGCATGGACAGGAGTATTGCTTCTTTTCAAAATTTATGTTTGTGACCCCGGTTCTGCAAAAAAAGAAAAAATCATGTTTGTGCTATATTGTGGGTATTTCCCATAAGAAAAGAGGTAGAGGAGTGAGGATCATGCAGCTGGCTAGAGCTCAGCCATGGCTCGTGGTCCCAAGAAGCATCTGAAGCGAGTAGCAGCTCCACAGCAGTGGGTGCTGGATAAATTGACTGGTGTGTTTGTTCCTTGTCCACCCACCGGCCCCCATAAGCGAGAGAATGTCTGCCTCTTGTCACCTTCCTGAGGAGCAGACTCAAAGATGCTCTGACGGGAGATGAAGTAAAGAAGATTTGCATGCAGCGCTTCATTAAGATCAACGGCAGTCTGGACTGATATGACCTATCCTGCTGGCTTTATGGATGTCATTAGCATTGACAAGACGGGAGAGCATTTCTCTCTGATCTATGACATCAAGGGTTTCTTCGCTGTTCATCGAATTACACCTGAGGAAGATCTTTGTGGACACAAAAGGGATCCCTCATCTGGTGACCCACGATGTTCGCACCATTTGCTACTGTGACCCCCTCCCTTATCAAGGCCAGTGACACCATCCACATAGATTTGGCGTCTAGTGAGATCACCGATTTCATCAAGCTCAATGGTAACCTGTGTATGGTGACAGGAGGTGCTAACTTGGGAAGAATTAGAGTGATCACCAACAGAGAGAAGTACCCTGGCTCTTCTGATGTGGTTCATGTGAAAGATGCCAGTGGCAAAGACTTTGCCATCCAGTTCTCCAACATCTTCATCATCGGCAAAGGCAGCAAGCTATGGATTTCTCTTCCACAAGGAAAAGGAATCTGCCTCACCACTGCTGAAGAGAGGGAAGAGGCTGGCAGCCAAACAGCAGTGGGTAAAATGGTCTCTAGTGACATGTTACAGAGGTCTCTATTTCATTAAAGATAATAGAGCATGATTAAAAAAAAAGAGGTAGAAATAGTGTAAGTAATTTAATGTGCCTCGATTCTAAGTAGGTACTGTTTGTTAGAGGTAACCCCTGAAACATGGCTGGGATCCTAGAAAAAGAATTTCTGTCTTCCATTGTTGAAGGGCATGAACTCTTCATTGTGTGTTTGTTGCATATCTAGGGCAGCATTTCTCAAATGTAAACATTTCTCTAAAGCTCAGCTTGGTCTTTTGTTTTATTTTGACACAGGGTCTCACTACATTGCCCAATTGGGCTTAAGTGTGTGATCGTCCTGCCTCAGCCTCCCAGGATGTTTAGGATTACCACTGTGTCTAGATTCTGGCTCCTTCCATCCATTCAGGGTATGGTTTGGAGGTTACCTTCTTCTAGAGGCCTTTCTTGTCTTCTGGATCTAAACTCTTTTGTTTTGTTTTCCCATTTTATTTTATTTTATTTTTTATTTTTATCTTTTGTCTTTTTGAGACAGGGTCTCACTATGCAGTTCAGGCTGGCCTTAAGCTCGCTTTGTAGCTCAGGCTGGTTTTGAACTCACAACAATCCTCCTGCTTTAGCCTCCCGAGTGCTGGCATTATAGGCCTGTGCCACCACACCCAGCTCTGTTTTCCCATTTTATTGTCCTTGTGGGGCTTACTACTTCTCAGATTCTAATTTTACCTGTTAATTGCAAGTCTTCCCAACTAAGATGTAGACTTCCCCCAAAGTCTGTTTTTCTAGATGCAGTGGTGTACACCTGTAATCCCAGCTCTCAGTCTGTAACTCTAGTACTAGGCTCGGTTATGTAACTGAAGGACAGCCTCAACTATGCAGTAAGATCCTGCCTCAAAACAAAAGTTTTATTGTTGTTGTTCTACATTTTTATGCAATGTACCTAGAAGTGAATTTATTACTATCTGAAAAATTCATGTCTTTTATCAATTCTGGGAAAATTTCAGTTGTCTATAGAATATTGAATATTGCTTCTTCTTCATTCTCTTCTTGAATTTGTTTTTTTCTAGGAGTCTAGTTTCTAGTTTCAAGCTGTCATTTTTGATCTTTGGGGATTTTTCTTGCAAGTTCAGTCACATCATTTATTTCTTTTATTATTATTTTATTTATTTAATTTTTAGGGAACGGTCTATAGCATGTTCAGGGTCTCATTGCTAGATCAGACTCATAGTGATCCGCCTGTTTATAGTCTCCCAAGAGCTGGGATTACAGGTGCACGCTACCGCCCAAGAGCTGGGATTACAGGTGCACGCTACCACGCCCAGCCTCAATTGCCCAACTGCCTGTCTCAGCATGCTCATGGGGTGGGGCCTGCATCGCAGGCTGGGGATCAAACACCCCCCACCCACTCCCACTCTACTCCTGTGCCTGCTTGCAGGAGCTTTAATCCCCTGAGCTATTTGGCCTGCCTTTCAGTTGTATAATTTAAAGGCTACTGTTATGAGGCCAGTGTTTCTAGGCATTTCATAGTAGAACTTCTAAAGTTACTGATTCAGCTACTTTTTTTTTGTACAGGGTCTCAGTATGCAGCTAGGACTCATAGTGATCCTTCTGTTTTCAGCCTCCCCAGTGCTGGGATTACAGGTGTGTGCCACCACACCCCAGTTTTGGTGGCCAGCTTGGCACAGGGCCACAGCACAGCATGGGATGCCAGGAACTGAACCTAAGTCACTGTGCTTGCCAGACAGGCACTTAGACTGCTGAGCTATCTCTCTGGCCCACTCAGCTGCATTGTGAGAGGTGGGACACTCCCTTTCTTGCTCACTGCCTTGGCTGTGGCACCCACAGTGCCTGCCTCAGTGTGGCCAGAGGAACACATCTGCTGGAGGTTGGCCTTTCTTTGCCAAGAACCAGCAGCTGTAGTCCACAGTCATTCAGACCAAGCATCCAGAATTCTGGTGTCCAGTGCTTAGCATCCTAAGAAGCCTTCAGCTTTTTTGTTCTTTACACTTAAACTTTTAAATTCTAGTATTTTCCTAAGAATGTGAAGATGATGTTGCTGTTAGCCAGTTGCCGGCAATCTTCCAGCCCCATAAATTGGAAAATTAAACCCTTGCTGAGCAAACCTTTACTGCCCAGTGTCTCTTTATGGTGGCATATATGAAGTTTTTATGCTGATTAAATGGACCTTCTACAGTGGCTCAACCAAGAATAGCAACTCCAGGACATGGAAACTGTTAAGAAAATGTTCTTAGTTCTTAGTTGCTGCTGCCACTGAAGAAGGGATAATGTTTTGCATGTGTGCAAAAAAGCACATCATTCAGCCTTTTCTATTGTAAAAATGTCCTTTCCAGTTGGGTGGTGACCTTGTTTGTTTCTTCTTTGTGCTGGGGTGGGTGGGTGGGTGCATGTGTGATTGTGTGGTTTACTAGAGATTAGACCTTAGACCTTCCCACTGAACTACCCCCCCATCTTTGTATTTTTTTTTTTGCTCTGAGATAGGCTCTCATGAAGTCACTGAGCTGCCCAGACCGGGCTTGAACTTTTGAGACTCCTGCCTCTGTTTCCTAGTGCTGTGATGACAGCAGTACCACCTTGCCTGGCTCTGCTAATGGTTCTGTTTGGTGACTGTGTCTTTTTAGTGATTGCCTCTTGAGCACAGACCCACGACATAGGAGGATCCTAGTAATGGGGCAAAGGCCAGGGCATTAGAGAACTTTTTTTTTTAAGACCACTCATCAAAATTTCTTTTTGATCAGTTTGGTTTTTTTTTAAGTTCTGTGTTTTAAGCCTCTTTAAAACAGTTTACCTGGCTGCTGGCTGTGGAGGCACATACTTATAATCCCAGCACTGAGGCTGAGGAAGAAGGATCACCATGAGTCAGGTCAGGTGATGCTACATTCTGAGTTCGAGGCCAGCCTGAACTACATAGTGAAACCCTGTCTCAAAAACAAAAACGTTTAAGCCTTCTTTGTGCAAATGAAAATTTTGCTGGAATAAGGAACTTTTGGGGGGGGTGTTGAAAATCAAACCCAGTACCTTTTGCTATTCCTGGGATTAAATTTAGGACCCCGCGCTTGCCAGGCAAATGCATATTCTAACTCAGTCTTTTGCCCTTGCCAGGCAGACGCTGAGCTCTTCCTGGCCCAGGAGAAGAGATCTTTAAAGTGGAGACCCACTCGCGACAGATGCCGCAGCCTGCTCTCCCTACTTAGTGTCCCTGGCTTCTCCTAGCCAGAGCTTTGGTGCACAGTTTCTTCTCCGGACTGTTTGTCCCACCCTCCTTTCCCACTTGCTGGCCTTCTGGCTGTCCTCAGTTCAAGCTTCCCTCCCTCGCAGAAGTCAGTTGGGGAATCTCCTGGTTAGCCAATCCCAGTCTTACCTGCTATGAGTTCAGTTGTGGTTCTGTCTGTGGGATTCTTTCATTGGCTTTCATTAGGCCACAGGCTATGTGGAGCAGCAGTCAGAATTGTCAGCCTTTTGCCAACTGAGTTCTCCACCCCGCTCAGTGCCGATGTATAGTGGGGTGCTCAGTAAATACAGAAAGGAGAATGCAGGCCCTGTGTCCATCTGGCTGAGGTTCTCACGTCTGGAGTCCCCAGGACCGGGTGTGGCTCACTGAACAGTGTTGACAGTGGGTGCTCAGAGATGTCCTGTACCTTACTCAGTGCCACACAGCTGATAAGCCTAATGTTTGAGAGCTGGGCCTTGCATCTGATGTGGCTGACTCTTAGCCACTTGAGCCTTGAGTTCTTAGATGCCTGGCAGGCTTTATGAGTCCTTGGAATGCTTTACATTCAGGCTCCCCATACAGAGAAGGGCAGTGAGCAGCAGGCACCATTTCTAGACCACTGGCCCTTGCTGTTGTCAAGAGCAGGAGGCATTCATTTCAGAGCTGTCTTTCTGGCTTGGCATGCTCTGTTGGAGCTGCTGAGGGAGTGGGTAGGGTGAGAGCATGGGGCAGACGGACTTGAGCTGAGCAGTGTCCAGTGCCTGGGCACACACAGGCCCTAGGATTGAAGAAGTCAGAGATCATCCTAACTAGCTAGGACCATCGAATGACCTGTCTGAAGTCCTGTTCCTCTGTAGGAGCAGAGCTGGGCCCAGCCACAGCTGCTGGCTTTTCTTCATGCCAGTGTTCACCTCACACTCCCATCTTGCACCCCTACATTCGCCTTTTCGCCTCTCCTTGGTCCCTGAACCAAGTCCTTGTGCACTCTTTAACTGCCTGCCTTCTCTTCTCCATATAACAGAATAGGACTGTTCCTACAACCAGGCAGCTTGGTGACTGTGTTTGGGAAAGAGGAGCATGGGAGCCTGAGGAGCCAGATGAACTGGTGCCCTCCTGGGAGAGGGCAAATTCCAAGCCTCTGCCCCAAGCCTGGAAGAGGCTGGAGAAAAGTAGGCCCCGTGCTCATATTTGCGCCAGTGGTTCAGATCTCCAGCATGGCTTGGATCTTGCATGTTCACATACCTCTCATGGCTCTTTTGGTTGCCAACTACCCTGGGCTCAGAGCCTGGTCTCACCTCCAGGCAGAGGGACATTGGGTTGTGTCATGTGCTGCAGAATCAGCAGCCCAGCCTTCAGAAATAGTGAGGACTGTTCTTCCAACCTGGGGCCAGAACAGTGGCATTTGTGAGGCATGGTAAACTGGGCTGCAGCTTTTCGGTGTCTTTCAAAAAGTAGTGTCTTGCTTTGAGGCCAGAGAGGCTGGTTCTGGCCAAAGCAGCAAGCACAGCTGTTTTATCCCAGCCCTTGAAGAAGGACTCCTGAACAGCCACCTGTGGGGTTCTGTGGTATTGGTGGGCTTGGGAAGGTCATTGTAAAGGAAATCTCTGGGTACATTGTGTGAAACCCTGTCAGAGCTTACAGCATTACCTGAGCTTCCTTTGTCCTTAACTCCTTTTTCACAGGAGCTAATGCTTTTAAAGACCAAGAATACCTGAGGAGGTGTGTGTGAAGCTCTTGGGCAGAGCTGGAGATGTGTGCTTAGCCTGTCTTCTCTCCTGTCTTCTGTGGCTTCAGGAAAAGGCCTGTACTTTTGCTGCCTGGCCTCAAGCCCTTCAGACTGTCACTGTCTGTTATTCTGTTCGTTTTTTGTACCAGGATCAAACTTAGGACCTTGTGCTTGCTGGGCCAGACTGTCACTGTCACTGGAGTGCTTGTTTCTACCTGGGCCAAGTAGACACCCCCAGTGAAGCCAGGCCCAGAGAGGAGGACCCAGCCATGTGACCTAAGTTTCCACTGGTAGCCACCCACCTAGATATGCACTGTGAGCAGAGTCTGCCTGAATAGTTGAAAATACAATCCTGCAGTTTGAATTTCTTTGCTGAGTAGTTTTTCCTTTTTAACTCTGAGCTTCTTGAAGAAAGGTGCAGTGGCTTCTTCAGCTTGTGTCCCTTTTATCCAACATAGTGCGTGGCACAGAAACTGGGTCTTGGAATAAGTTTTGGAAGCCAGACACAGCACAAGACTTTCTGCCTTCCTCTATGCATGATGTCCCCCAAGTACACACTGGGCGGAGGCTGGGTTGGCTAGGAGCATATTTTGCTCAAATGTGAAGAGTAACGAGACAAGATTCAAGGATCAGTCAGTCACTTCCTTCTTTCTTCAAAACATGTTCCTGAGGTTATTTACAGTAGGACTCAAAAAAGAAGTATGTATGCCTGCTCCTCAAATTCTTTACTCTTCAGAAAAAGGGTGATTAGGTTAGTTTGCTTAAATGTGAAATATATTTTTAGGGGCCAGGGAGATGGCTCAGTGGAATAAGTGCTTCCCTGGCAAGGTGCAAGGGCCTGAGTTCAATCCTCAGTTCTGCCAAAAAATAAAAAGAAATATATTTTTAAAAGGTATCTGTCTCCAGCCCCATCCAGAAGGGCTATGAATAGAATCTGGCAGACTGTTAGATGGTTACTCAGCAGTGCCCTTTGCATAGCTGTTCCTGACAAGCTGGGATCCACTCAGGATTCTTAAGAAATGAAGGGATAAGCAAAAGTGAGATTGGACCTGGTCACCTAACCTAGTCACCTTTTTCTGAAGAGTAAGAATTTGAGGGCGAGCCAGGCGTGGTGGCGCAGGCCTGTAATCCCAGCACTCGGGAGGCTGAGGCAGGAGGATTGTTGTGAGTTCGAGACCAACCTGAGCTACAAAGTGAGCTTAAGGCCAGCCTGAACTGCATAGTGAGACCCTGTCTCAAAAAAAAAAAAAGACAAAACAAACAAACAAACAAACAAAAAAAAAAAGAATTTGAGGGCTAGGGAGATGGCTCAGTAGAATAAGCGCTTGGCAAGGGCCTGAGTTCAATCCCCAGTTCTGCCAAAAAAAAAGAAGGAAAGAAAGAAAAAATATATGGTACTGATTCCAGGAGAATCATCCCTTCCAGCTGAGTAATGTTCAAACATAAACTGTTTCTACTTGGACAGAAAGAGAGAGAAGCAGCCTTTCCCTGCTCCACCTGAGGGGCCTCACTGTCCACCTGCTACCTGCATGGTGGGCCTCCCTCTTTTCTTAATAGATCGGATCTCTGCCACTGTTCTGTGGCTCTGCAGAGTGACCCAGGGTCTGCATACTGAGCCATATATTTCCAGACCTTTTTATTTTATATTTTGAGACAAGATCTTGCTAAGTTGTAAGTTGACAAATTAACTGTTGCTGGGTCTGAGCTTGGGATCCTCTTGTCTCAGCCTTCCAGAGTAGGTTGTATGGTTCTTTTGAGCTTTTTTTCTTAATAAGATAAGGAAACTGCCACAGCTTTGTGGATGGACAGGCAAGTAATAGGGGTGTGTGTGTGTGTGTGTGTGAAGAAAATTGGTGATTAATTGAGATAAGATGTTGCTGTGTAGTTAGGCTGGACTTGAACTCACTTTGTAGCCCAGGCTGGCCTTGGACTCACAGCAGTCCTCTTAGCCTCCCAAATGCTGGTATTATGGGCATGTGCTGCCATACCTGGCAAAATTGGTGTTTTAAAGGCTCTAGTGTAACATATTAAAATGCTTATTGACTTTTCTTTTTCAGGATAAGGAAGCCTGTGTGGGCACCAACAATCAGAGCTACATCTGTGACACAGGACACTGCTGTGGACAGTCCCAGTGCTGCAACTACTACTATGAACTCTGGTGTGAGTGCTTTCCCTGCCTCTGCTCCTTGGGAACCAAAGCCAGCCTTTTCTTTTTCTCTTGGGGACAGTGTTGGAGAGCTGTTTCCAGGTACCCGAAGTGATTTCTTTGTCAAAGAGCAGGACTTTGGTGCTCTCGAATACTGTGGGTTGAAGACAAGGGTACAAGACCTGAGCCTCTCTTGAGGCCCTGGTTGCTACCCTGCGGCCAGTGCTCTGCCTAGGGTTCTTTTTCTTATTTCTTCTCCCCATCCACCTTCTCTTTTCTCTTTCCTCTTCCTCCTCCTCCCCTTTTCAATACTACAGATCCAGCATGAGGCCTTGCACATGTACACATGCTAGGCAGGCCCTTGGCCCCTGAGCTACCTCTTGCTCTAGTGATTCCTGGCAGGGAGCCTCTCCCTGTGAGATGTAGCTCCTGTGAGCACCAGCAGGGTAGGCCCACCACAAAGATCCTACCCCACAGCCCTGCCTTTCCCATTGTAGGACGGGGACCAAGGATCTCCGAGGCAGTTCAGCGCTAGGGAGACAGGGCTCCCCTATCCCCACCAGGCTTCTGTATTCATGAGCTGAGCCAGAGGCTGGCACAGAACTGTTGTTGCTGTTTTAGAAGAGGCAGGCTGAGAACTCAGTGCCAGCCAGGTGGCTGCGCCTGACGTCTGAAAGTACACATAACCACAGGGTTGCACCTACAGCACGCGTGCCACAGAAAGGCCTTGGGAAGACATGCAACTCCCATCAATCCTTTTATCTCTCCTGAGCTTTCTTTTGTTCTAAGGAATGTCACAGACATGTACTTTACACACACACACACACACACACACACACACACACACACCTTTTTGTCCTTGGCCTTGGGCCCAAACTTTTTCAGTGTGTTGTACTTAAACTAATTACTGGGCCTGCACGAGGCCAAAACTAAAGATCTTATTTTAGCAGTGCAGTAGTCAAGGCTATAAAGACCTGGTCACCATTATTATGTCCATGCATTTGTGTGGCGTTTATACTTTACTTCATCATCCTTTCATTTAGTTGTTCAGCAAACCCTTGGGCTAATGGTGATCATAAGAATCTGATGTGTATCAGAATTTCTGGCACAGATTTCTAGGCCCTACTGCTAGTGTGCTTGTTCCTTTTTTGTTGTTATTTGTATTTTGTTTCATAGTGCTGGACATCAAACCAGGGCCTTGACCATGCCAGGCAGTTTCTGTTCTACCAAGCTGTATCCCCCAGTTCAGAGGATTTGATGCAGTAGGCCAGAGGCACACCTGAGAATCTACAGTTTTTAGTTTTTGTGCATGCTGTGGCCTCCTCTGTGCTAGAGACTGCGGGAGAGATGGAGTCTTGTCATCAGAAAAGTGATCTAGCAGAGAGGTGATCAAACAAGATGTCCCATCAGTCATGGGAAGTCAGGGAGGAATGTGTGCCAGTTAATGTGTGAGTTCTGCTGTGACTGTTTAGAGGGAGTTTGCTTTGGTCAGACTTCAGGCAGGCTGTGTGGGAGGTGAGCCTCAGAGAGTAGCCCCAAAGGGCTTCCAAGGCAGAAGCCATAAGCCAGGCTAGGGAGATAGCTTGGTGGTCTAAGTGCCTGCCTGGCAAGCACAAACCCTAGGTTCGATTCCTACTACCGCATACCATTCTGGCCTGGAACCCTGGACGTACCATGCCAGCTACTAAAACCAGATGTGGTAGTGCATGCCTGTAATTCCAGTACTGGAGAAGCTGAGACAGGAGAATCATTATGAGTCTGAATTGTGTAGTGAGACTCTGTATATCAAATAAATAAAAATATAAAAATTTTTAAAAAGCTATAAGCAGAAAGAGCCTTATGCTAGGGCTATGGGGCTTCTTGAGAATAAATGGGAAGTAGAGAGCTTCAATAGCTGTAACTGTCCAGGCAATAAGCAGGGTCTTTTGGGCTGGGGAGATAGCTCAGAAGAATAAGCACCTACCTGGTGAGCACAATTCCCCAATACTGCAAAATAAAACCAACCAAGTGGGGTCTTCATCCCACCTGACCCCTGAGGAACAGCCCTGTGCCTCTGGGCTGGGGGTGCCAAGCTCCAGCATCAGCTGTAGCTTAGAAGTGTGGGAGCCTCATCCACAGCCTGCAAGACCTGCTGAGTACCTGAGTACGGGGGTGTCCTCAGGGCTGGCCCTTCCGGTTCTCCTTGAAGCACTCTGACCACGTGCTGAGCTTGGTTTTCCAGGGAGAAGTCCTTGTTGCCTCTAAGATAATTTGGGGAGTTTCACTCAAGCTTCAGGTTTCCCTGATTTGATCACAGCAGGGGAGCTGGCATCAGCTAACAGGGTACCTTGTCCACAGCAGGAGCTTGGAAATAAGAGGTTGCCTGATTTTCCAGTGAATTTTGCCAAGAGCAGAACCTAGAAGCAGATTTTAAACTTGTTCTTAGCCCATTTTTTTAATGAAATATTTTGGAGGAGGTTAAAAGGAAAATTTAAAGGAAATTCTTCCCATCTGTGGCTTTTCCTGTAACAATAGCAATAGTCATAAGCCACAGCATGCACCTTATGTCATACATGGTTCTGAGGATACCATGCACGTTATTAATGCCTGTAGTTCATACGGTCATTTTTCTCTCCATTTCACAGATGAAGGAAGAAGAAACAAATGACTAGGGTCACAAATTTAAAGGAAGTGCTTAGTGTGAGCTGGGATTTGAACCTAGGCCACCTGCTCCTATCAGTTCCTGTCTTTCAGAGGAAGGTACAAGTCTCTGAAGTCTTCATCTTCTAAATTCAGGCCTCTTCCCGAGTTCTAGTGGCAGGAGCTGCTGCTGTGAGCACGAAAGAGCAGGCAGCACCTGTGTGCTGCGGAGGGAGGGAAGGAAGGAAGAAGGCGAACTTGCCCTGAGCCTGGGTCCATCTGTGCCCAGTGGAGAGTGGTGCTTCTCCAGTCTGTACTGAACTCAGGAACACAGGACTCAGTTCCTACACTGGACTGTGATCTTTTTTTTTTTTTTTTGTACCAGGGATCAAACTCGGGAACCTCGTGCTTGCCAGGCAGGCACTTACACCACTGAGGTATCTCCCTTGCACCTTGTGATTGTTTTTTAAAACATGTTCTCTATTTTGTTTAGCATGACAAATGCTCTCCACAGCAAGGGCACAATTTCTATGTCATAGGAATATAGTCTCTGTGAAGGTGATAGCTCAGTAAAATAAGTACCTGCCTGGTAAGTGCAAGGTCCTGAGTTCAAGTCCCAATACCACAAAAAAAGAAAAAGATAGTCTTTCTTGTTTCTAAAATTTAACTAAAAGATAAAAATTTATCTTCCATAGGAACTAGTCAGATTCTTCCCCTTTGGAAGCCAGTGAGACAGCTCTGACTAGGGAGCTAGAATGTCCTATTTGTGAAGGCCCCTCAGAAGGACACTGCACAGCTACACCATTGTGCTGCTAAACTTACTGTGCTCCCCAAGAGAAAACGCGTGCTAGTGGTGAAGGTTGTTTCCTCCCCTGTCAAATGAAGCGGATTAGAAAGGGCCTAAGATATAGCTTAGTATCTCTCCACACGTGTGTGTGTGTGTATGTGCGCACGCACGCGCACACCAACCCAGAGTGCGCTTGTGCAGCTGCACAAGTGAGCTTTCTGGTCTGTGTCAGAATGTGGTGATGTACCCAGCATGGTGGCATGCACTTGTGAATCTCGGCACTCAGGAGGCTGAGGCAAGAGGTTCACCATGAGTTCGAGCTTGGCCTGGGCTATAACTCAAGATAAGCCTTACATAGCAAGATCCTATCTTGAAGAAAGGAAAATTTTGAAAGCTGAGAAGTAATGCCTTAAAACTAAGAAATTATTTAGAACTACTGAGAAAGGACCTGGGATAAAGATATGGTTAGATGCTGATTGTCTGCAGGCATTTTTACAACTCAGCAGGCCACTACAGCACATGCCTGTGGCCTCAGTGATCTGTAGTATTGAGGTGAGCGTCACTGAGCTTGTGACATCAGGGCCCAGCATGGCGGCAGGGCAAGCCTCCATCTCTTAGAAACCATGGAATTGAAAGCCGTGGGTTTGCTGAGTGTAGGTGTACAGAGAGGCAGCGCAGAGTTGTGTGTACACCCCCTCAAGCCCAGCTTGTGTGCTTGTGTGTGCCTTTCCTGAGGCGAGCCCCTCAGGCTGTGTGAGACTGTGCCAGTGGCCGCCTGGCTCTGTGCTTCCTGTCCTTCCTGCCAGGCCCTGAGGGCCCCTGCGTGGGGGTCTTGGGTCAGCCAGGAAATCATGGTTCAACCAGGCTGTGACTGCTGTAGCCACTGTTAGCTGTGGAGCAGCTGGAGGCCATGTCACCACCCTTCTCACCTGCACAAGGTGGTAAGACCCAGCAGGACAGGCTTTGTCTGACACATCACCAATTCCAGCTGAGATCTTTTGGAATACTTTTTGTATATGCATGAGGAAAAATTAGGGATTTGCTCACTACAAGGATTTGGGGGCAAGGGAAGAGTCTTTTCTTTTTGGTATTAGACACTGAACCCATTGCCGTCAAGCTACAGCTGTTTTTAAAAATGTTTTATTTTGGGATAGGTTCTCAGGCACTAAGCTGAGCTCAAATTTGTGGTCCCCCATCTCAGTCTCCCTAGTGCTAGCATGTGTCATCCTTGGTGACTTCCTCAGATAAATTTGTATTGATGAGAATACTCTTTCTGCTATTCATAGTTGAGCTGGGCACAGTGGCACACATCTGAAGTCCCAGCACTTAAAATAAAGCATTTTTATTTTTACTTTTATTTTGGCAGTACTGGGAGTTGAACTCAGGACCTTGCACTTGCCAGGCAAGTGCTTATTCTACCGAGCCATCTCCCTAGCCCTCAATAAACCATTTTTAAAAGGGCCAGGGTAGATAATAGCCTAGTGCAGTGGCTCCTGGGTTCAACCCTGATATTGAGGGGTAGAGGGAGATGGCTCAGTCCATTTTAGAAAATCAAAAATACAGATGAGCAAAAAGTGAGGAAGGAGTTGGTCCCAGGAAATCTACTGCCTCATGATCCAGAATAACCAGGTTAACTTGCTGACTTTGTTTTGTTTCTGTTCATATACTTTATTTTTGTGATGTTGGGATATTTTTGTGATGAACCCAGGGCTTCACATGCTAGACAAGTGCTCTGTCTCTGAACTGTATCATTTAACATTGTTATACTTTTTGTTTTTGTGGTCCTGGGGATTGAATCCAAAATCTTTGCACTGAGCTACACCCATAGCCCCTTTGTCCACTATTTTATTTCAGGGTGGTCTCACTGAGTTGCTCAGACTGGGCTTGAACTTTCAGTCCTCCTGCCTCAGCCTTCCACAGCCTTCCACGGGATGATAGGGATGAGCTGTTCTTCCTGGCTAGGGCTGGGGGAGTTTGTTGAGACAAGATCTTGCTATATAGTTCAGACATGTCTCAAACTTGTGATCCTCTTGCCCCAGTCCCCCAAGTGCTAGAATTACAGGTATGCAGCTCCATGTTCTGCCGTCCTATATTTAAAGTAAAAATTTGATCATATTTTATGTCAATCAAAATAAAATCTATAGCGATTTTTAAAAGACACGGAGACTTGGCATATCAGATTGTATACTCTGTGTGTGTGTAGTGTGTGTTTTAAAAACAGGAAAATTTATTGGGAAAAAGGAGGGGAATGGGGAATAGAAAGCTCCTGAGACACGGGCGGGGTCCTGAATGGGTTGCCGCTGTGCCCACCACTCGAAGGAAATTTTACTGAGCAAAATCATGAGGCGAGTACAATGTGGGTCAAAATTATGCTCAACCCGTAAGATTGCAAGGATGGTTGGTCGCTCAGTTAATACTGATCCAGTGGTAGCAAGGGCACGTGGGTGACATCACTAACCTTAGTCAGTAACCTACAGTCTTAGTCTAGTAGGTGGGAGAGGATGCCCACCCCTAATGTGTGATGGGAAATCTCAGAAGGGTGACGCCAGTAATCCCAAACATCCCTTCATCCCTCAGGGAAGTGCGTAAAACTTGCTCTTGTGACTGTGCTTTTCCAATGATCTCCAACCTGATGCAATCTCGTCTTTTGCACTGCATCCCTGTCCACCTCTCTCCTCTATTTCTACTTAAATTAGCTGATGAGTCCTCCCCCTTCTGAAGAAGTACTGCAGCTGGGGAGAAGGGGCAGACTCTCCATCTAGCAGTTTTGAGCTGAGAACGTTGGTGTAGGGGAGACCACAGTTGGGAGCTTTCTCCAGAGAGCTAATCTAATGGCCCTCAGGTAGAAGTCATATTGTAGTTTATCAGGAACTCTTACAAGGTCAAGGTTGTGGATCCTGGAAAAGGAGGCTGGGGCATTTGTTGCTGGTTCCATTTGCCACTTCCGAATAGCAAGAATAGCCAGAGGACGGCTGTTTTTTACCAGCCATGGTTGTTATAATAGTTGATCCCCTCCTCCCAAGTATCTTGGTGGGGTCTCCACCAAGAGGAGATCTAGATGTCATATACACCAAACCTGAAGTTGAAGAATGAATTCTAAGAAACAACAGATACTGCCAGGCGTGGTGACGCATGCCTATAATCCCAGCACTCGGGAGGCTGAGGCAGGAGGATTGTTATGAGTTCAAGACCAGCCTGAGCTACAAAGTGAGCTTAAGGCCAGCCTGAACTGCACAGTGAGACCCTCTCTCAAAAAGACAAAAAAAAAAAAAAAAAAAGAAAAAGAAAAAAGAAAGAAACAACAGATACTAAGAGTAGGAAAATTTATTGGAGAAAAATGATAGGGAACAGAAATGGGGGAATGGGGAAGCAGAATAGCTCCTGAGGCACAGGAGGGGTCCTGAGAGGGTTGCCCCTTATCTTATATTTCAATTTAAATTTATAATCATTTTGTATCTATGACTCCATTGATTTTTTTTGTGTGCGTGGAACCAGGGATTGAACTCAGGCCCTTGTACTTGCCAGGGAAGCACTTATTCTCATTCTATTCTAGATGAGCCACCTCCCCAGTCCCAACTCCATTGGTCTTGTTAAAATTCAATCAGTAAGAATCGGAAGCTAGCAGCAACTCACTCAGGCCCCCATTCTGTCCCTCTCTTGGATGAGTAGCTTTCTTTCCCTCAATAAATATATTCTGCTCTTAAAAAAAAAAAAAAAAAATCAGGAGTCACGTAGAAAGTGATCAAGTTTGTACTGTTTTATAATCTGCTATTTTCATTTTATTTTATTTATTTGTTTATTTTTGGCAGAACCAGGGATTGAACTCAGGCCCTTGCACTTGCCAGGGAAGTGCTTATTCCACTAAGCCATCTCCCCGGCCCCTGTTTTCATTTTATATCAAACTTTTATGTATAAAAAAATAAGATTTGGTGAATCACTTTTTAAATGCTTCGTATTATTTTATTGTATGTCCCAAAGAAATTTTGAAAACCTGGCTGGAAATACACCTGCTAATTTAAAAAATAAAAGGCAGTAAAGATAAAATTAGTCACATTTACTTTTTCAGTCTAATTTGTTGGGTGCCGGGGAGATGGCACAGTGGAATAAACACTTCCCTGGCAAGCGCAAGGGCCTGCCTGAGTTCAATCCCCTGTTCCAAAAAAAAAAAAAAAAAAAAAAAAAAAACCAACTAATTTGTTTCTAGTGTCATAATTTGAGAGAAGAAAGTTTAAATTTCTCATAATCCCACTACCTAAACATGTGTTTTTTGTATTTTTTCATTAAGTCTTTACATGTGTGTGTATATATCAATTTTTGAGCAAGGTTGTTGATTTATTTAAAAGCTTTTTCTTCGCACATTTGGAAATTGAGGGGGAGCTCTTCTGTTGGGGTTACAGAGGTGATACCGTGGGAAATGGGACTCAAGGCCTTTGCCCTTCCACCCACCCCAGAGCCAGGAGGGAGCCTGGCTGCTGCTCCAGACTGAGTCTGTGCAGGCCAAGATGAACCAGACTGGACCGGACTGGACTGGACCTGGATGGAGCTGGGTGGGCCTGAGTCAGTGAGAGTCTGTGTTACAGAAGCGTGTGTGACATATTCCTTGGTCTTTCCCTAAGGGTCCTCTATGGGAGACTTCTCTGAGGCCCCTTGCAGTTGCTGATCTGAGTCAAGGAAATGAGAGATGCCCTGAGAAAGTGGAAAGCGTTTCCTCCGCCATCTCTTTAGGAGAGCAGGAAGACTCTCCTAGATCACCATATTTAATGCCCACAGAACCTGAACTACAGGCACGGGTCCCTCCCGCCAGGTCCCAGGAGCCCTAGAAGGAGGGGCCCGCAGTGCCCCACCATCTTCCCTGACTTGCCATCTCCCTGACCTACACTCTGCGTGCCCTCATGCTGGTCCATGCGTGGTGTGGTTGGGGCACTCATGTGCACTTTCTCTGTGGTGCCCCAGGGTTCTGGCTGGTGTGGACCATTATTATCATCCTGAGCTGTTGCTGCGTCTGCCACCACCGCCGCGCCAAGCACCGCCTTCAGGCCCAGCAGCGACAACATGAAATAAACCTGATCGCCTACCGGGAAGCCCACAATTTCTCAGCGCTGCCATTTTATTTCAGTAGGTACCCCAAAAGCCACCACACTCTACCCCATGCAGTGGCTGAAGCCCCTCTGGGCTTGGTGGGAGGGTGCCCCCATCCCCTCACAGAACAGGGTTTCAGGAATCCCAAGATGGGCATTCCTCAGCACAGAGGAGCAAGCCCTGAGATGCAGCTCCCTGAAGCTGCTGTGTGGTTCCCATGCTCACCATGGCTGAGTTTTGGCCCAGGTAACTGCTCCTTTAGTGAATTGGTGTCTTTTATTTTATTTACTTATTTATTTATTTTTTGCAAATTGGTGTCTTTTAGAGCAGATAGTTGGGTATAATATTCATGTGAGTAAACTGAGATTCAGAGCTCAGTGACCTGAATTCCTCCTGTTTGCTTGCTGGCATATGGCATTCTTGGTAGAGGTGGCTGTGAAAGGGGCTAGTGGGGTGGCAGTGGGACTTCCCAAGAGCCGGGAAGCTTGGGGCCTCACTAAAGAACATTTCCCAGACTTCTGGAGTTCTTTACACCTGACTTCAAGTGGCTCTCCAGGCCTAGCTCATAGGAAATGCTCAATAAATGCCAGTTCACTGTTACAGTGGGGTGACTGCCTCGGCATGCGAGACATTGAGAAGGTAACTCATCTGGCATCTATCTGTTCATGGTGTTGCGAGGCAGGAGGTCCCTGGTTGTAAAGCAGGGTAGGGGACTGTAGCATTCAAGCTAGAATTGGTCTCCTCCCAGCTATCCATCTGCCTCCACACAGATCCTCACAGACTTCCCCCCTGCCTGTAACAAAAAGCTGTGGCCACTACGTGGTGACTGTCCTGCGGGGTTGGAAAGGGATCATGCGTGTGTTTCATGTGAGCTTTGCACCCTGCTGAGAGTGATGGCCAGTGTGGTAATTTCTCCTCCCTACTTCCCCATTTTAGGGTTTTTGCCAAACTATTTACTACCTCCTTATGAGGAAGTGGTGAACCGCCCTCCAACGCCTCCCCCACCATATAGTGCCTTCCAGCTCCAGCAGCAGCAGCAGCAGCAGCAGCTGCCCCCTCAGTGCAGCCCTGCAGGTGGTGGGTCTCCTGGCACCGATCCCCCCAGGGGCTCCCCTGGGGTGCAGAGCAACTCCTTGTCTGGGCCAAGCAGAAGTACCCCAAGACCCCCAAGTGTTACTGACCCTGAGCCCTCTGACATGCCAGCTGACGCAGCCACCAAAATCCCTGGAATGGAGCTGAGTGGCTCAGTGGCCGGCCTGGGGGAGCTGGAGCCAGGGGCCTTACTGGGCAAGGATTCAGAGTGCAAGGAAGAGCTGCTGAAAGATTACAGCCCAGAGCAGGGCGGTGCCCTCCCCGACAGCAAGGAGAAGACGCCCGGCAGACACCGCCGCTTCACCGGGGACTCCGGCATTGAGGTGTGTGTGTGCAGCCGCAGCCTCCACGATGACGAGGACCTCAAGGAGTTTAGCACGCTCATTGACGATGCTCTGGATGAGCTCCTGGACTTTTGTGACGGTTGCCACGAGAGGTCTCCTGGAGATGAGGAGGAAGGGCTCTGCCAGCCCTCCGGCGAGCAGGCTTCAGAGCCAGGACGCGCCCACCTGCCACGGCCCCCCTTGGGCCTGCTTCTGAACACCATCAACGAGCAGGACTCGCCACACCCCAAGAGCAGCAGCTCCCCCAGCTAGAGCAGGCCTGCAGCCCGAGGGGCCCACGGAAGCATTAGGGGGCTTTCCCAGGAAGTGGTGGAGCCACTTTGTTCTTTGTTCTTTTCCTTCTCTGCTCCATGTTCCTGCACTTCCAGGTACAGTTTGGGGTGTGGACACCTCTGCTCCCACAGAAAGCGCAGTGTTGTGGAGTGCGGGGAGCTGGTCCTGCGACTCATTCCTCACGTCCCACCACACCTGCTTGTCTTTTACAGTCCAACACCGCCACTTGCTTGGGTCACAGGTAGCTTTAAAAGACTTTAGAGCCCCCAAGGAAGGGGCTGGGACTGTGCCCTCAGATGGTTCTTGGCGTGGAGAGAATGTGTGCTCTGGTCTTAGTTTAAGAGAACTGTGTTAGAATCCAGAGAGGCCTGGGGCTTGGCGCCTTCTTCCCTGGGCAGGTGGGAGATGTCGCCAGGCGGGTTGGTAGGAGCTCAAATTCACTCAGCTTCCAGGCGCTGTTGCATGTCTCAGGGCCCCCCCACAGGCTCTGGCTTATATCCTGCCAGGAGTTGGGGGAAGGCCACTGCCTTCTCTTTGGTTTTTCCTTTATACACAAGCCACCAAGAACCTTAGCAGCAAACAGGCCAGAGTTCTCCTGTGGACAAGGAACCCTGGGGCTCCTTGGCAGGTTGCCCTGCTCAAAGCCTGACAAGCAGCAGCAGTGTAACTGGGGGAGCAGCTGCACCTCCCTGAGGGGAGGCCGGCCCTAGGGGCAGTGAGGGTTGCTCCCTGCAGCTCAGCGTGCCCGTCTGTGCCTGCAGTGACCAGTGTCCTTCCAATCTGAGCATGTGGCCTGCAAGGCTCATGTCTCCCTGTCCCCTGTGAACACAGTCTGAGGCAGCTGTGAGTCCTAGGACAGGCGGCCCCAGGCCCTCGTTCTCATACAGTATTTTCTCTTTAATTCTTAATATGTCTTTTGTTGTTTGTTTTAAACTGACCACTTGGAAAAAATACCTTGGTTACCTGTGTTTCTTCTGTCCTACCCCTGTGGGGTGAGGTGACTCACTTGTCTGTAGCCTATGGAAAGAGTCTTAGGGCCCAGCCGGAGGGCAGAGGCAGCCTTGGGCAGGACGGCAAGACCCCTGTTATTCTTAAGTGAGAGAGCAGGCAATCGAGACTAATATTCCCCAACCAGTCCCATTCATAGGAAACCTTTGGTTCTTCTCCTGCTCTTGAACCATGATATTCAGACTAGGTATTGTTGTTACAGTAAGAAAAAAAAAAACAGGATACATGCACAAAAGCAGACATATTCATGGCTGTGGGGTGAATGAGTGTTTCCTTTTGGATTCCACAAAACCAAAACCCAGGTTGAACAAAGTAAATTCTGTGACTTTTTGGATGGTGTGTGAGTGTGTGTGTGTGTATGAGTGTCAGTGTTAGTTCCAAACCCTGTATTCCTGTGAAGATACTTTGAATGGCAGCCCTTCTGCTCACATTAACCACACAGCCAGAGCAGACATGGCCCTCTCAAGGTGATTTATTTGTGTGCATTATGTTTACTGAACAAATGACTGGCTGTGTGCTTGGTGTACCCAGCAGCATTGCCAGCAGTGGCCTCATTTGGCCGAGATGCTGCACTCAAGGAAGGGTTTCCCTCCTCATCGCTGCGATTTGCACCTGCTGCGTGGCCACTCGAGGCCTGCATTGTGCTCCCCACGATGGAGCTGACCTCCAGACTTGCCTGCCTCCCTGCATTGCTCCATGTCAGGAGGTCCATACCACTCGGGCCTGAAAGCAAAGGTGGTGTTCCTGACAGAAGCTTGGGTGGATTCTCAGTGGCAAACTTGGACAGCTGCGGCCCAGGCAGAGGCCTGCCCAGGACGGTCAGGAGGCCTCCGCGAATGCCACCGCTTCTGCTGAGCGAGGCCAGGGGGCGACCATGGGCATCAGCAGCCTGGACGCCTTTCTTCCACCTTTGTTTTATGCCCCAAACAGCTCACTGAAGTGTCCCAGAAGAGAATTAAGTTTTACCAAAATGAACCTTCTAAGTGGGTGAATTCTGACCCTCCTAAGTTCTTCCCCCAGTCACAGCGGGCGCTTACCTGCAGAGCCCTGTCCTGAATGAAGGCCGCAAGCTGGGCCTGACCGCCCTGCCACAGTCTGGCCCTACTGCTGGAGGCGGTGTGCTCAGAGAGGAAGGTGTGGTTCGGGGCCAAGGAGACATGACTGAGTGGCTTTCCAGGTCAGTGGGAAAGTTTGGGGGCGGGTTTGGTGCTACAGTAGGAAGATCTGCAGATAGAGACACATTCCCGCGTGAGACGCATCACCGTGTGTCCATTCTTGTGCATATGTGTATTTTAAGCAATAAGATTCAGCTAGTCACTTTTCTGGGCAGTTTTGGTGACACATTTCCTGTGCTGTGGTTGTTCTAAAGACAGAGTGGCTCTAACCACTGTGAGAACCTCAAATAAAAATCAATCCCCGAAGCCCTCTGGTGCTTGCTTCCTGTAGTACTTCGCTCCTTTTCCTCTTTCTTAGACCTCATGGAGTTAAGGCCTTGGATCCCAACTGCTGGCCCTTCCGCCACAGCTGGGCAGCGTTCATAGCCCTGGAGAACAGGGTCTTGGGCCGAGCCATAGTTGCAAGGCCAAGGGCAGGCCGGCTGCTGCTGGTAAGTCTGCACGTTGCCCTGAGGAATTTCCCCTCAGATTCTGATTCCTGGAATGCTCAGTGAAGCCCTGGAAACAGGTTCAAAGCAGAGCCAAGTTCAGCGAGGCCCCCCACCCCATGGAAATATGATATTTGAAAGGCAGCAGGTACTCAGAGGTCTTTAGGTGGATGTTTGGCCTTGAAATTTAATAGAATACATCCTGAACTGAGTGCTAGGCTAGATCCTGAGAAAATGCCCAATGACTAGGAGACAAAGCCCTTCCCCACCCACTAGAACTGAGTTGGAAAGCCAGATTGTCCCTGTGTGAGGTAGTTTACTAAGCCTGCAAGGTAAGATTGGAGTCAGAGGAGCAGCCTCGGACCCTGGGGAGCAGCAGATAATTTGAGGCCTTTAACACCAGGTCGGGAGCAGGAGTCCGGCAGTGCTACAGGTGGATCCAGGCCGGTGACTTCACTTGAGCCAGACCCTGAACACAGCCCAGGGAAGGAACAGCCTGCCACCTCTGCCCAGGAAGGGGGCACCCTTGGCACAGCTTCTTTTGGGGCCACCTGTAGGTGGGCAGAGCAAGCTGGTGCACAGTCTGGCATCTCCCCGAAAAATGTCCTGCCTCCCAACTACACAGTCTCACGGTGCCCAGGTCTGGGTGCTGGTGGTGGCACTGACCCTGTCCTTGGAGGTCTGTACACGGCCCTGTGGTGTGAGAGCCCAGAGCTAGCTGGACCATTGCTCTCCCTCGTCTTTGTCCTTGGGCTAGAGAGTGCATCTAGGGTAGTGGCCGCCAACTGCCGTCTCTTGCTAGGCTTTTCTAGGTGACCCATGTTCTCATCTAGGGTAGCTTGAGGGTTCTGCCATCTGTGTATTCATCTTTATGGTACTAGCAGTGGAGTCCAAGACCTTTACGTTGAGCTGTAGACATAGCTCTTGACTTTTCTTTGCACTGATGATCAAACCCAAGGCCTTGGGCTTTGTAGGCAGGTGCTGTGCCACTGAGCTACATCCTGCCTCCCCCCACTCTTTTTGTTTTTTTTTAACATTTTGAGACAGGGTCTAAGTTACCCAGGTTAAGGGATCAAATTTGCAGGGCTCCTGTATTTTTAGAAGCTATAGTGTGTGAGTGGTACAGTTCTCATGGACTGTATATGACTCCCAGGTATCCAGGCTCGTGGACCAGTCTCTTGTGTAAGAGATCGAGTTCTGGTGGAGACCTTACCAGTGCCCCGCAGCACAGGAGTGGGGGAGGGTTGGTGGGAAGGACCTAAGCAGCTCCCCGATCTCATTTCCTGTTTCAGCCAAGAAACAAAATCAAGGTTTGACCCAGGAGAGGGAAATGGGCCTGGCCGATTTGGCCTGGCTCCTAGCCCCTATAGTAAGGTTGGGTTGAGTCCAGCCCAGGGATGGTGATGCTGGCTTCCCTAGGCCTTGGGCTGTACAAAGCACCTCCTGTGCCTGGCACCCGGGAGTGGAAGGCCCTTAGCACCTCCCCTTGAGCATACCGTGATCTGGAGAGAGCAGGGCTCGCAGCGCAGTGCCAGCTTGTGTGCCTGGCTGATGTAGACGAGACTTGTGCTCTCAGGACAGTGGGGGCCACATCCTGGAGCAGAAGCTGCCCTTGCTAGCTGAGGGGAGATGCACAGGGAATGGGAGGGAGGCTGAGGTGCTGCAGGCTGCTGAGCACCTACTGTGGCCAGGTGCTGCAAAGCACCACAAGGTGTGGAAAGCCTGCCGAGGAGACGCTCTGTGGCCTGGAAAGCGGCCAGCATTTTAATCTTTCCAGGTGGTGACTGCCCCAGGCATTGGCTTGAGGTGGTGTTAGAGAGGTAAGTAGGAAATAAAAACGTTTTGAGTTGATTTGTCATTATTGTATTGGGGCCAGGGAGACAGCTCAGTGGAATAAGCACTTCCCTGGCAAGTGCAAGGGCCTGAGTTCAATCCCCGGTTCCGCAAAAAAAAAAGCCTTAATTTTGGGGGGTTGGGAAGATGGCTCAGTGGAATAGGCACTTACCTGGCAAGTGCAAGGGCCTGAGTTCAATACCCAGTTCCACCAAGGAAAAAAAAAAAAAAGAAGTGTCATTATTGTATTATTTATTGACACATGTCAAGGACTTTACACATGCCAGATTTCAGTGGCTTCAGATTCATCTTTTAGCCTCACAAACACAGGCCAGACAACAGTGAGAGAGCCGGGGTGGAGGGCTAATGGTGACCCTGGCACAGTCCACAGCCATAGTCTCCAGGCACCACACCTCTCCAGCCAGGGGCAGCAGCTGCCCTAGGGAGTCAAAACTCTTGGGAACCTCTTCACACCTCTTTCCTGAAAGTTTTTGGGGCTGGCAAGATAGCTCAGCAGTCTGAAGCACCTGCTTAGGCAAAGCACAAGGACCGCAGTTGGTCTGATCCCTGCCGCCACATGCCATGCCAGCCAGCCCCCAGGTCAGGCAGAGCTGAGCCACAACAACAAAAAAAATGTTGCTCGGCTTTCCTCAAAGAAAAAGAAAAAATAAAAATTCCTGGTGTGTAAGGGTCAGATTTTTTGGCTGTTTCTCACCACAGCTCAGTATTCTACCACTACATGTTTGTCACAGAGGCTCTGGAAACACCGTCTTGGGGAGGCTGTGATGCAGCAACCCAGAGTGGGGTCCTGGGAAGCCAGATCCTAGGCTCCCCAGACCCCACAGGCCTCAGGCCAGGGCCTGCTTGAACCTGAACCCTCTGGGGTTGGGGGAAGTTTGTGTAAAACCCTTAGGGAAGCTTTTTTTTTTTTTTTAATTTGAGTGATCAATTAATGATAAAGCCAATCTTTATTAAAGTATCAGTGTCATATAGTATTGATCCTCAGCAACATACTGAGGTTAGTACTATTTCTACACATACCCCAGTATTCCCGTACTATACCCCAGTATTACAGAGAAGAAAATTGAGATTTTGTTTGAGACAGGATCTTGCTATGTTTCAGGCTGGCCTTGAACTTGCTATGTAGCCCAGCCTGGTCTCAGCCTGTGATAATTCTCCTGCCTCAGCCTCCTATGTACTGCTGAAAATTGAGACAAGATACCCAAGTAGCCAGTGTGGATGCAGGTGCCTGCAGGTCCAGCACTCTGGAAGCTGAGGCAGAACTGCAAGTTGGAGCCCAGCCGGGGCAACTTTGTGAGGCCCTTTTTTTTTTTTTTTTTTTTTTGGTACCAGTCAAGCGCTTATTCTACTAAGCTATCTCCCTGGACCCTGTGAAGTCCTATCTTAAAAGAAGGACTAGAAATTTACATAGCTCGGCACAAAGGATCTGGGCTCAATCCCCAGTGTCACACGGGCCAGGTGAGAGGTCTCTCAGTGAATGACACAGCCAGTGCGGTCTGCCTCACACCATGAGCTCTGTGTGCAGGAGAGTGTGGCCCCTCAGCCCTGCACATTACACCCACAGAGCCTCAGACAGCGAACAGGCAGCACTCGTGTATAAACGGGGAGCAGGTTCCCCTCCCCATGGTGCCGCTGCTGGGCCTGTCCACCAAGGCAGGTGTATCTGTGACTGCAGGTGAGGCTTCTGGGGCCTCAGCTTCATGGTCACTGGGGAGCACCCATCCCCCAGCCTGGACCTAGGTCATGGGGAAAGGCCCTGTACAGGGGGCTGCTGCATGGAGGGACAGGAACAGTCCACAGCTCCAGGGAGAGCTGGTTCTTTAACTTCCTAGGGCTGACTTAATGTTCACAAATTTGATGAACTGCTTTTGAGCCACCAATAACCAAATCTTGCAATCCAGGCAGTATGTGAAACATCATTTCCAAATTATTTTAATGCACTTTGCAGTGCCCTTGAAGGTGGTAAGTATCAGCATGATGAAGATACAATGTGAGGACATGTACTACAGGCAGGTTCCTGCAGGGGGACCAGAGGCTGTGTATCTAATGCTGGCCCCGGGACGTTACAGTCCCACACTGTGGTGAGTGGTGCTGGTGTAGGCAAAACTGCCTCCATGCAGACCCTGGTGTCATGGTGGCTGGTGCAGGTCTACAGCCCAGATGTGCAGGAGATGAGCTCCCAGGTTTGGAGAGGACCAGGCCATGGCAGTGGTGCACCGGGTAGTGGCCCCAGGGCACACTGCCTGGAGTCCCTAGTGATAGCTGAATATGCCACTTCTCCCCCACTACCCACCAGGGAGCATTTGTTCCCCTCACAAGGGAGTCTGATTCCTGAAGCAGCGGGGCTGGGCATCTTCATAACACCCTTCCAGCTTTGCCAAACATCCAGGCTTCTGCACACGGAGCTAGAGTTAACCTATGGGGGTGCCAGTAGCCAGTGATGGCACCTGAGGCTGATATCAGGACCAGGCACAGGAGATGGCTTAGCTGTGGACTGCTGGGGGGCCCACAGCCTTTTGGAGGCCGCACATGTGGGTCAGTGCCAAGCAACGAGCAGAGGACCAGGCGCCTGAAGGATCCTGAGGCCTTGGGGCTGTGTATTGGTGGGGACAAACACATCCACTGAGGGCAAAGGTCACAAGATCATTTTCTGAAAAGACACTGTTTTTCAGAAAGATGCTCTCCGGCCCAACACCTGAGGGCCCTGTGCCCCGGAAGCTGGGAGAGCAGACGGTCTACCGCACTGCACAAGCAAACTCCTGAAGACGAATGTGGCTCTTACTGCAGTCTTGCCCTTCTCTTTCTTGGAGCTCCCTTATCTCTTGGAAAACTCACCCAGGAGGAACATGGACATGCCCCACTGGCTGGCAAGAGCCTCCTGCGCAGCCAGAGTGGAAACACTAAAGGCTGGCCTACCTGCCTGAGGGACAGCTAGAGCCCGGCTTCTTGGGGTGTTATAGTGGGCAGAAAGGGAAGAATCTGGCACTGATGCAGCAGGCAGCTTTCTTGGCAGGGTTACCACAAGGGCAAGGTGTGATGGTCCATGTGGAAGGACAAAGATGGTGCCAGCCTGTGGGCTGCACATCCCTCCAAAGCCAAATCAGTGAGGTACATGCAGCGTGGTTTTTTTTTTGGATCAAAGCCTTGTAGCTCTATTTTCAAAGTACAAACACAACCCTACCACTTCTGGCCACTTCCACTGCTGTGGTCATGGTTGAAGGCCATCCCTACACCACTTCCCACCTTCCCAGCTGCTCTTCCTGTTCCCATGGCCTGCCCTCGAGAGACCATGCCTCCCCATGTACAGAGTGCTCCTTGCAAATGTGGACCACCGGCTGCCCCCTCCTTCAGCCCATGGGGATAACCAGCCTTCTGCCCTGACTGTAGCAGCCTCCCTCATTGGCTCTCCAGCCTTCAGCTCACCTACCTTGCCTACATCTTCCTCCTCTGGGGTTTTATCCCCAGACTCCTGGCTAGAGTAGCCATGCCCAACTCACCCTTGTCTTACATGGCCAATGGAATTGACACGTCTCTAAGGCCCATACCATCAGCCCTCAGTAGGATGTGAGGGACCAGCCTGAGTGTCCTGGAACAGGCAATGGCACCTGATACATGTTGAATAACATGTATCTTTTCTCTCAAATGTATTTAGTACAGGATGTGTAGGGTTTCACTACACAGATTGGACTCATAGTGGTCCTGCTTTCAGCCTCCCAGGCTCTGGGATTACAGGCACATACCACCATGCCTAGTCTCAGTTGCCATTTCAGTGCACCCCTTGGACAGGGCCAGAATGGCAAGCTCGGGATTGAACCCCGGTCCCTGAGTCTGCCTAAGCAGGCACTTTAATGAATAAAGTATTTTTTGATTGAGTGAATGAGCAAGTGAATAAATGAATGAGCTGCTCAGCGACCTGTGAAAGAAAAACTCCTCAGTTTATGCTGCTCGCCTGCTCTGCTGCAGGCTGGGAAAGAAGGCAGAATGGAATGGAGGAACAGGAATGGCTCTGCACACAGCAGTTCCGGCTTGGGGCAGAGGCCACACACGGTGGTGGCCAGGGTGGCAGTGCCATTCCTAGGAGCTGCCCTCGGCCGCAGCATCCTTCCAGGCCTGGCGCACAGTGAGCTTCACCTTGAAAGGGTCGATGAGGAACACTATCTTGGGGCTGCCCTCCAGAGATGGCAGCTGCCCGTCTTCTGGCCCCTCTATGTCAAACCTCTGCAGCAACCAGGCAGTGAGGAGAAAGAGCTCCTGGCGAGCCAGGGCCTCCCCTATGCAGGAGCGGGGCCCAGCTCCAAAGGGCAAGTAGCTCAGGGAGGGCACGATGATCTGGCTCCCCGCTGGATCCAAGAAGCGCTCTGTGGGTCAAGGAAGGCGTCAGCCCCTGAGCCGAGCCCCACCCAGGGGAAGCACAGCGGGCGAGGCAAGGGGCAGGCCCACAGCTAGCAGGGAGTGTGATGGTGCTGCTGGGACCAGCAGGCCACGGAGAGGCAGCTCTGCCAGCAGCAGCGAGCTTGGCAAAGGGGGTAGAGGATGTGTGACAAGAGTCCAGGCAGGTCTGTGGCCCAGGGAGCAGGGCAGGGCAGAAATAAGTGTTTACCAGGCATGAACTGGTCGGGTCGGTCCCATTCCTCCTCATTGTGGTGCAGTGCCCACAGGTTGACAATCACAATTGTGTCCTTGTCAATAGTAAACTCCCCAATACTGCCCAGAGAGGGAGAACGAAATGGTATGGGGGTGTGCCCCTCCCCACATGGCCCCGCCTGGGGAAACAGCCCACCGTTCCCTCAGGCCTCTCCCCTCCCCTCCCCTCTGCCTGGATTAGCTGCACCAACCCCTCCTCTAGACAAGCAATGTGTCCGGGGACACTGAGCCTGCAAGTGCTGTGCAGTGAGGCTGCCCAGGCTTGGACTCAGGCCACCACTGAGCTGCACTCAGGGGGTCTCTGCTCTGGTCTGGGGCACCCAGGCAGGGACACTGCTGGGGCCCAATGAGCCAGTGGGCAGCTGCACACCTCTGCCAGTGACCTGGGGCCAGTGTCTCTGGGAGCCAAGAGTACCTGGAGTCAGCCTTAGCCTTATGAGGGATGAGCACCGGTGCCACCGGCCTGATGCGAAGGACCTCCCGGATAGTGGCCTCCAGCATGAGGAGGTGGTTCCGGTCATTGAAGGTTGGGGTGCGGCCAAAACCCACATTCTGGTCAATCTCCTCCTGGATCTTCTTCTTCACCTGGTGGCCCCAGCAAAATGCATGAGGTAAGGCTGCATGAACCCGGCAGGAGCCAGGCCACGGCCAGAATTGGCCGTGCAGAATCTGACTCTAGGAGCCAAGCCTCAGGCTGGGGGTCATGGGAAGCAGTAGGGGGGCTCACCTGAGGGTGGTACAGCAGGAAGGCGATGATCCAATTCAAGACAGAACTGGAGGTCTCCACACCAGCCCCAAAGATATCCCCCAGGATACTGATAATGTGCTTATCTGAAAATACACTTGAGTCTTGGTGTAGGCTGGAGTTGTTATTGTCTGCATTTGCCTTGGCTTGGATCAGCAGGTCTGCCAGCGTGCTGACAGAATCACTCTGGAACTTCTCCTGGTTGGTGAAGTTCAGAGACAGCAATGAGGAAGAAGGCCCATCCACAGCCTTCCCACCTCAGTGGCTTGTACTGATCCAGAGATAGCAAGGTTGGAGTGTTTGGGGTGGGGCTAGGCAGGACCTATCCACCTGGGGAGGTAGGAAATAACCCTGGGTCCTTGCTAAATTTGGGGGTGCCTATGTCCCTCCTAGTGACCCTTCAATGTCTTGTATTAATTGTACATTTATTATGTACCTACTGCATGTCAGGCACCGTGCTGGGCTCTGAGATACTGCGGGCCCCGAGCCCGGCCTGCACATGACCACACTGGGCCCTACCTTGCACTCATTCAGAATTTTACACAGCAGGACATCTCGAATTTTAATATACTTCTTTAGCATTTCCAGATCCTTATTGGGGAAAATCTGAGGAAAAGAAAGAAATGTCAAGTCCACCCTCTTCTGTTTCTCTTTTCCAGGCATGAGAATCCCCAGGAGGCTGAGCTAGCTTTTCCTCTTAGGAGAATGCCCACAACTAGGATGACACCAGGAAGGGTGGCTCCCCTTCCCTGCCCCATTTAATCCAACGCCAACCCCACTCTGCTGTGTGCCCAGCCCTTACATGTCAGGTTAGCTGGCAGAGTGGCCAGTGCTGTGGTGCCCCTGTGGGCAGGCAGAAAGACTGCATTTGGCTCAGCTGGCACAATCTGATGACTTAGTGGGACCCCATCTTTCAATGAAAAATAAATAGGGTATTTATTTCATGCAAAAGTGGGCTTAATCACTATTACAACCAAACATAAAGTAAAATAAAGTGAAATAGATAAACGAGCGTGGAGACTGGGGCAAACTGTCTAATCTGGTTGAATTGGTTTTCTCATGTGTACAGTGGTGACAGGACACCACATCTCAGAAAGGAATTAAATGGCAAACACACATAGAGTGCTGCACGTGGCACACGGCAACTGAGAAATCAGTGACAGTCACCAGCTGGGAGGGAATCCTCCGGCCTAGTAAGAGGCGGGGTGGGCGGCCGCTGTGGCGCAGGAGCCCACGCTGCTCACCACTCAGGCCTAGGGCCTGGCAATCCCGGAAGGCAGAGCTGGCGACACGCCCCAACCTGCCAAAGTCTGACGGTGGGCTAGCTTCATCCTCACCTTCAGCCAGGGGAGCATGTCCATTGGATTGCTATCGTTCACATTCTCCAGGACGCCTTTTGTGAAGCTATTTATGGTCTCCAACACGGGGTCCCCGCTCTCGTATGAGATACCGAAGCATATAACGCAGATTATGTTGACTATCGCCCTGAAGATGGACGGGGACATATCTACGTCCTGTCCGTCGCAGGTGGCCAGAAAATCACACAGGGCCCTGGCTTCCTGACAGACTGCGCGAGGAGAGGGGTGGACAGAAGGCGGCGCTGAGGGGCGGCGGGCGGCAGCGTCCGGGGAGGTGGCGGGGGAGGTGCCCAGGGAGGTGGCCGGGGAGGTGGCCGGGCGCCCGCAGCCCCTCGCGTCTCACTCACTGAGGTTCTCCAGCTTCTGCTCGCCGTCCCTGAACATGGAGAAGGTGTTCAGGACCAGCTTGCGGTGCAGCTGCCAGGCCACGCCCGAGTCCGCGAAGGCGACGCCCTTCCCGTTGTCCGACAGGAGGGCCAAAGTCATCTTGGGAGGGGAGGCGAGGCTGCAGAGATCTCCCGCGCCCGCCCGCCCCGCGCCCAGCGCCCTCGTCCCCGGAGTCGGTCGGCCCGCTCCGCCGCGCTGCCCCGCTGCACCTAGGCGGTGCGGTCCTGGCAGGACAGTCCCCATAGCTCCGCTCCCGACTGGACAGTGGGGGGAAAGGCGGGAGCCCCGGGCGGCGCCATCTCGTCTCGGTCTCGGTCAGTGCCCGCGAGGGGCCGGTGTGGGCCGCGAGAGCGCTCACCCCGCGCCGCCCTGAGGACCAGGAGCCCGGCCGGCTTGCAGGGACAGTGCTGCCTGGCCTCCCCACCTCCTTGGGGCCTCCGGGTGCTGCAGAGCCGCGGCACTGATGCTCGCCGCGCGCACCTGCGCCGCACATGCCGCAAGCCCCCACCTGCTGCTCCCAGAGGGTCAAGGCAAACGCCCAAGGCTGTGCTCTGCCTTCTGACCGCGGCCGCAGCCCCCCTCGAGCAGGGGTGAGGGAAGGCGGCTGTCCCTGCGACTCTCAGAGCAAGGCAGCTCCGCACTCAGCAGTCCGATGATGAAAGTGGAGGCCTGGTGTCCCGCCAGGGTGGCCAGGGGAGATGCTGAGCTGGGCTGGCGACCTGACAGCAAGCTCGGTGGGATCCGCAGTAGCCCCCAGTGCCACTGGAGGTCAGCCCCCAGAGTCACCGGGAAGGCTCTGGGAATACGGCTGCCCCAACAGGGATGGAAGAGGTAACCATTGCCCCACTTCCCAGGAAGACGGACATTTCTTGCCGGCTCTTCACTGAGCACATTTCCAGGGCCTGGGCTATGTGGTTATCCACAGCATCTCTGTCAGTCAGACCCTGAGAGATTTGCATTCAGGTCCAGGGAAAGTGGGGTGAGGGCTCCTCATCCTTGAGCCACTGGTTCCAAAGTCACCCTTGAGTGGTTTCTGCCCAGCCTAAGGGCTGGTGTGTGGCTCCCTCCTCTCCCTTCTTTCCAGGGCCCTGCTTGGGGAATTAGGGCTGTGCAGTCTAGCCCCATGGGAGGCAGCAGGAGAGTCAGCTCTTACCGTCAGATGTCGTCCTGAGAATTCCTTTCCCTTCTTGACCAACAGCTCCCTGGCGAGCTGGTGGTGGCCAACGACCACCATGGTTCTTGAGCCTACACGATAGGAATAGATGGGGCCGTATTTTTTCTGCAGGTCAAATAAAGACAAGTGGATGTGGCCACCTCTGGGAAGGAAGGGCAGGCTGCCCAGGAGGGGCAGAGATGGAAGGCTCCTTGGGTACTTGGCACCAGGAGACCTTTGTCTAGGCCAAAAGCAATAAGCCAGGATGAGCCCCAGCAAAGCCACAAACTCCCACATGACAAGTGGATGTCCGCAGGCAGGACAGACAGCTATGGGGGTGGATAGGAGCAGCGACTCCCACATGCAGAGAACCTTATAAAGGCTGATCTTCACCTTGATATTAGGTTATCTTTTGGCCTATGAACGTTTACCTTGGAGCAGAGCCAGGCATGACCCCTATCCCAGAACCAGGAGCACAGGAGGAACACAGCCTCTCAAGGGCTGGCTGAGTCCCAGGGCAGTCCCTTGGAGAGGGACGGGCAGATAAGCGGAGGACAGCTGCTCACCTCCCTGGAGGCCACATCCGCAAGGACCCCCGAGTGTGCCAGAGGCAAGTGGCATCTGGGTTAGCAATCCAGGCTCCAGGCTTCCATGAGGCAAAACCAAAATCATGGGACAGATAACAATGCCAGGCGGGCTACAATAGCAGGGCCCGTGGGAGCACTACATCAGGCTTATCAGCAATGTCTGGCTCCGGGCTTCCAAGGGCAACGTTTCATGAGATAGCGACAAGGCAAGAGCCTAGACGACCTAAGTCCTGAATAGCTGTTCTTTCCAAGGCAGTGGTGTCCAGGTTTAGAGGGCATGTTGGAGAGGTCTGTGTTCAAATTCTAGTTCCCCACTTTCTAGCTCTGTGACCTTGTGGGAGTTACTTTAAATTGCCTTTCTTATGATAAATATATGTAACATATATATGTTATATAATACTATGTATACACAGGATCCGGCTATGCAGCATTCTGGCAGCAATCCTCCTGCCTCAGCCTCCTGCGTGCTGCGATTATAGGTGGGCACCATCCTGCCTGGCTAAATGTACCATTTTTAAACTTAATTCTTATTTATTTATTTTGCAGTACTGGGGACTGAACACAAGGCCTTGTGTGTGCTGGGCAAGTGCTCTTCCACTGAGCTATATCCTCAGCCCTTTTTTATTTTTTCACTGGGGACAGGATCTCACTAAGTTGCTCCAACTGGCTTCAAAATTGGGGTCCTCTTGCCTTAGCCACCCAAATAGCTGGGATCACAGGTGTGTGACACCATGCTGTTTTTTATTTTTTAACTGATACATAAAAACTTAAAAATTATACCTATTAATGGGATGCATGAGCTCAGGATGTAGCTCAAAGGCGCAGCACCTTCCTGGCAAGCATGAGGTCATGAGTTTGATTCCTGGTTTAAAAAAAAGAATGACAATAATGGGATGCATTTGGTAAAAGTTTAATATTTTTACTACATTTTACTATTTATTTATTTTGATCTTTCTGAGACAGGATCTTGCTAGGCACGCTAGTCTTGAATTCACAACAATCCTCCTGCCTCGGTGCTGGGTTACAGGTGAGCACCACATCTGGCACTGTTGTATGTTATGAGTTGGTGCCAAAAAAAATAACAAGACTCACTGAAGGTGAGGCCTCACTGAGATTAGCCTTTCTCCAAGTGAGCCCAGAGCCTCAGAAGCATCTCGCATTTATTGAAGGCTCAAGGCAGGCTAAGGCATGTGCATAACTGCTTTAGTGAACACAAGCTACTTTCTCTGTCGATTCCACCATTTGCCTAACACTAAGTTTACACAATGCTAGCTGTGAACATCCCAAGCAAGGAATCAAAGAACTGAGGTGCCAGCAAGAGAAGCTGCCATCTGCAGCCTTGAATCCCAGCTTGCTGGGATTTCCAAGTGAGGGATGGCAGCTCTCCTTGGGCTCTGTGTGTTGCTCCTTTGGGGCATTAGGTTTTTGTCTCATATCTATATTTCTATAATACCCACTTTTAAAAAGAATTTTTTTGGCAGAACCAGGGATTGAACGAGTCATCTCCTGGCCCACATCTGGCACTGTTGTATGTTATGAGTCGGGTTTTTATGCTGGAAGTTTTGCAGCATCAGGGCAAAGACTTCAGATTTTTGATCCATGGCTTGTTGCCGGACTCGTCCTTGTTGCCAGGCTGAGCAGGGTATAAAAACAGTACAAAGATAACATAGACACATCACTACTACACTTCCACTAAATCATGGAGTAACATGAAAAGGATTAAGGTTTTCAATGCCATTCAAGATGCTTTGCAACAGATCAGTGCCAGACAATTCTGATAATTGTTTTACAAAAGTATTATCAGTATGTTGCTGAAGAGGCAGGATCTCAGAGGTAATATTATCATGATACAATAAATGTCCTTTTACATTTTCCCATAGGAAATGAGTTTGAGTTCATGAATTGGAGTTCTACAGAATGAAAAGATGTTCCAATCACATTTTAAACAAAGTCAATGTTGTAGATTAACAATTTGATTACCTGACATTGATACAGGGAGAAAAACTGACCTTGGGTGGGTGACCTCCAAATGATATAGGGGACCTCCGAATGACATAGGGGAAAAAAAAAATCTACTAACCAGTGATCTTTTAGAGTCAGGCGTGGTGGCTCATGCCTGTAATCCCAGCACTTGGGAGGCTGAGGCTAGAGGATTGTTGTGAGTTTGAGACCAGCCTGAGCTACAAAGTGAGCTTAAGGCCAGCCTGAACTGCATAAGGAAACCCTGTCTCAAAAAGACAAAAAAAAAAAAAAAAAAAATGACATAGCAAAAAATGATCTCCCAACCTGACCTGGACGAGTTCATGATCTCTAAAACTGAAGGATGAATTTTAGGAACAAACAGAGGTTATGAGCAGAATAGATTGAAGGAAAGAAAGCTCCTGTCCGAGAGAGGGACAGGAGAGGGGTCCGAGTGGGTGGTCCCCCCAGGAAGCTGTCTCTTCCAGGGATTTTTATAGTGTAAAACCATGTGGGAACTTGTTTAGATGGATGCGGGGTGGGACAAAACTATGGTCAACCAACGGGATTACAAGCACCATTGTTCAGGTAAAATTGATTAGACCTAGGACCAAAAGGGGTAGCGAGTCATGTAGCAAGCGGGCATGAATGTAGAACAGGACTTTATCAAGCAGCCATTCAATAGTAGTTGGATTAATGATTCTTGGTCTCCCTCAGGGTGATGATCAATCCCGCATGCTAATTTTTAGGGAGGTCAGCATTTGTTTGATCTTTAGGTCTGGCCCACAGCGGGAGCATCCATCTCTCCCACAGTTGTAAGGTATCTTGTCTTGTGAGTTATCTCCTTCCAGGGCCTAGCCCTGTCTGATTGCCTATAATATTTCTAGCTAACTCAGCTGCCTAAAACAGCATGACAACAGCTTGTTCTAAATCTTTCGTCTTAGTTTTTAACTCTCAATCTATGTGTCCTTGAGAAGTCCATCTGAGTCCTTGTGCCACTGCTGCACAAAATGGACAGTTTGCACACGTTGGCTCAATGTTACTCCGGTGGCAGCAGCTGAGGCTGTGATGGCTATTATTCATAGAATTACGGCCATCCCGAGTTCAGTCATGCTTTTTGTTCTCTTCTTTAACACCTCCAGCTAATATTGGGACAGCACCATGGGAGGGGACTCTTGCCATGAGCGATGTACTTGTATAGGAAGCCAAATTCTGGTCCTTTCCCTAAGAATATAAATGCTGTCCCTGGAAAAATTAAGGCTAATAGAAGAATTTAGACATGTATATGAAGGATAAGTATGACATGTGATGTTATAGTTAGATGGTTCCAATAACTAGGTCCTACAAGCAATAGGTAAGGGAGGTGAGCACATGCCTGAGCGAAATGTGTTGTGTTCCTTCTAAATTTTAGATGTAAATTGTAGGAGGAGCTATTCCTCCACACGTAACCTTTCCATGCTGACATTTGTTTAATGAGGTAACTAACTTCCAAAGATGATGTTGAATTGCTCCCCCAGAAACATGAGGGACACTATGGGACATTCCTCCTCTATGTATCATTGGCATTTTTAGTGCTAGTATAAATCTCATCACTGCTATTCTATTTCCATCTTAACTCCTTCCCTTCCACCATCCGTGCTGAACCATGAGGGCTCCAGTCTATGTCACTTCCATCAGAAGTATTAACCAGCACCAGGCTGCTTCTCCTCTAGACTTCCCAAGGCACCCACTCACTGAGATAAGCAACACTGGTACTCTGGCAGGGTGGCAGATCTGCTGGTGGAAACATTCCATCAGCAGCTGTACCTTTAAAATTTCTTTCTTGAAGAAGAAAAAGTCCCTTTTTTTCCTCCCTTATCCCTGGGTGTGATTATTTACTATAGATAACCAGACTCATGTGCTTGCTTTTAACCAGTGAGCTCAATTCCCAATACAAATAGGCCAGCCTTCTACTCTGATCTCGGAGATGGGATTCTGGTTCCTTCTTCTGCTGGCACTGCTGGTCTCCAGGCAGGACAGAGGCCAGGTAGCCAAGGAGCTTTCATTAACACAGACGGGTATAGCAGCGTCCCACCAGTGAACTCCTCTAATGAGTGGTGGATTTGGAATGGATTTGGAAGCAACAACAAAGTCACCATAGCAAGAAACAAATTGGTACTATTTTTCTTTCAGAATATTTGCATTTGCTCATTTTCTAGGTTTTGTCAAGTTGGCACCCAAATCACTTCTCCAGTATTTCTTTTGTTCAGTGACAGTCTGCAGCAGAAGAGTTGTCTGGCAGTTTTTTTTTTTTTTTCTTAATTTAATGTAAATAGAGCTTTTTGAACAATTATTCTAGATACACACATGTGTTCCTATGCCATTTCCTCCTTTTCATTTAATGAGCATTTCCTTTAAGCTTCTATTAACTCATTTTATTTTATTTTTTGTATTTTAAGGATGGGTCTACAGGGTGGGGGCCGACATGGCATGCTGGGGATCATTTTATAATTATCTATGGACATGCTAATATTTAAGTCCCTATAGAATGTTCAGTTGCCTTGTTTGTTTTTGGTCTCTTTTGATTTTACTGTATCCTACAGAATGTTTTTTTTTTTCTTTTCCTTTTTTGTTGGTGGAACTGGGGATTGAACTCAGGCCCTTGCGCTTGCCAAAGAAGTGCTTATTCCACTGAGCCATCTCCCCAGCCCTAATCCTATAGAATGTCAACAGATAAAAGTTACATATTTTTACACAGAAATTTAGAAACCAGGGGCCACCGCTTCCCTGGCAAACTCAAAGACCTGAGTTCAATCCCCAGTTCTACCAAAAAAAAAAAAGAAATTTAGAAACCAAAACCATAAACAACATTGTAGTAAGACAGTCCTAGTGACATTTTGTGGTATACTGTAAATATTTTCTATTTTTTTCTTTTGACATACACTTTTTTTTTTTTAATTTTTTTTGGCAGAACCAGGGATTGAACTCAGGCCCTGGCGCTTGCCAGGGAAGTGCTTATTCTACTGAGCCATCTCCCTGGCCCTTTGACATAACACTTTAAAAAAGAAAATAACACTTTTAACCAACTGTCTCTAATACACAAATTTTTATCTAATTAGTCATCCTTAAATTAGACATATATCACAAACATTTTGTATAAGGCAGAAGTTTGAATTCGAGAAAAAGTCATCCCAATAAGCAATTTTTTTTTTTTTTTTTTTTGTCTTTTTGAGACAGGGTCTCACTGTGCAGGTTCAGGCTGGCCTTAAGCTCACTTTGTAGCTCAGGCTGGTCTCGAACTCACAACAATCCTCCTGCCTCAGCCTCCCAAATGCTGGGATTACAGGCCTGCACCACCATGCCTGGCTCCCAGTAAGCAGTCTTTGTTTTACGTTTTGAAAGACCTGTATACCTGGAATCATAAATACACTTAATATTCCATGAGATTGCTCTTTTAGCGCCACCTGCTTGCAGCGCCACCTCCAGCTCCTCCTGCCTGCGGCCCCCCGGGTCACTCCCCGTGCAGCTCGGCTGCACAAGCCACCGGAACTTGGAGTTTTTACATACAACAAAGAACAGTCTGAACTTTATCAATATTTGGATGGTGTTGAAGGTGAAGAAACAAAAATCAAAACGCGTCATCTTACTGTTCAGATGATGCAAAACCCTCCGATTCTCGCAGCCCTTCAAGAGAGACTTGATGGTCTGGTAGACGCACCAACAGGACACACAGAAAGCTCGCCTAGGACAGTTAGAAGACGAGTGAGTGCTTCCCAAAACCTTCAAGTTAAATGTGCACAGATAGAAGCTAAATTCTATGAGGAAGTTCATGATCTTGAAAGGAAGCGTGCTGTTCTCTATCAACCTCTATTTGATACGCAATTTCAGATCATTAATGCAATTCGTGAGCCTATGGAAGAAGAGCGTGAATGGGAACCAATGAGGAAGACCAGTATGGCGCAGGTGGTGCTGTGGGTACACAGCTGCCTTCCAGACAAGGAAGATGAGATTTCGGAGGCGCTGAAAGAAAAGGCCAAGATTGAAGATGAGAAAAAGGATGAAGAAAAAGAAGACCCTAAAGGAATTCCTGAATTTTGGTTGACTGTTTTTAAGAACGTTGACTAGATCAGTAACATGGTTCAGGAACACAATAAACCTATTCTGAAGCATTTGAAGGACATTAAAGTGACATTCTCAGATGCTGGCCAGCCTATGAGTTTTATCTTAGAATTTCACTTTGAGCCCAATGAATATTTCACAAATGAAGTGTTGACAGAGACATACAGGTGAGATCTGAACCGGAGGATTCTGATCCCTTTTTGCTTGATGGACCAGAAATTATGGGCTGTACAGGGTGCCAAACAGATTGGAAAAAAGGTCACTTTAAAAACCATTAAAAAGAAGCAGAAACATAAGGGACATGAGACAGTTCATGATGTGACTAAAACAGTTTCCAATAAGTCTTTCTTTAATTTTTTTGATCCTCCTGAAGTTACTGAGAGTGGAGATCTGGATGCTGCTGCTGAAGCTGTCCTTGGGGCAGACTTTGAAATTGGTCACTTCCTGCAGGAGCAGATAATCCCAAGGTTGGTGCTGTACTTCACCGGGGAGGCCATGGAGGATCATGAGGACGATTATGATGAAGAAGGTGAAGAAGCAGAGGAGGAAGGGGAAGAAGAAGGAGACGAGGAAAATGATCCAGACTATGACCCGAAGAAGGACCCAAAACCAGCAGAATCTGAGCGGCAGGGAAGCAGGATGTGTGTGGCCTTGGGGATCGCCTGCACTACTGCGATAGCCTAAACACAGCTATTATTTACTTACAGCCTTATGTTTTTGTATTTTCTTGGCAGAATCAGTAATATTTTTAAAGGAATTGATATTTTAAAGCCCAGTTTGTTCTGACTAGCATTTTATCTGTAGCTTTACTGCCAGATACATGGCACGCACAGGTTATCTGGAGCACATTCGTTCATTGCTGCAGTTTGGCTCTTTGCATCATATAATTATTGGAGTCTAGCTGTGAAAATTAACTTCTTTTCCCCTGAGCCATCTCCCCGGCCCCACTTCATTTAAATAATATTAAACATACTTGGCTCTAGGCCAGTTGGTTCTAGAGTTGGGGTGATAGGGTACCGAGGGTAAAAAGGGATGAAGGAGAATCCAGCTTTCAGTTTCTTTTTCCTTTTTGAGATAGTTCATACTATGTTGCCCAAAGTGGTCTTGAAATCCTGGGATTAGGCAAAACTCCTGCCTCAGCCTCCTGAGTAGCTGGAACTACAGGTACCCATCAGTGCCACTGGCTACTTTCCATTTCTCAGTTCAGAAATTCTAGCAATGTTTGCCGCTCCTTGCAACTTCACACCACCTCTGGGATAGATAGCAAGTCTTGTAAATATGCTGAACAACCTTATCTAGTTTCTTTAACTGCACAGAATGCCAAAGTTTCTCCTCTAGAATGTTTCTCTGGTTCTGGAGCTCGACCATAAGTTTTCCCTTCTTATCCTTCATCTCCAGGAACATCACCCTCAGCTTGTCCACTTCCTGATAGAGCCACCCTTCCTCTTGGATCCAGTTAGTGGCTGCAGGCTCATGGTTGGGGTCCAGCTGGCCTCCAGGCTCAGCCTGCTTCTGTGCACTTCCTGGAGTGCATCAGCCTCTGCTTCTGCGCACCCAGGCACAGAAGAGTGGGTGAGCTGGGTCACCTCCTCTTCGAGGCTTATGAGCTCATGGCTCTTGCCCATCTGCTCTAGGATCTTCTCACTCTGCTTCTGAGTCATACAGAGGGCACTGACTCAAAGCATATATAGCATGTTGAAGTACATTACCTTTGCCCTGAAAACTACTGCTACCTAACTGGTGCTGTAACTGTGTCTTCAAAAGACCATTTCACCTTTCTATCAATCTAGCTGCTTCTGGATGGTAAGGAACATGGTAAGACCAGCAAATTCCATGAGCATGAGCCCACTGCTTCACTTCTTTGGCTGTAAAGTGTGTTCCTTGGTCAGAAGCAATGCTGTGTGGAGTTCCGTGGAGGTGAATAAGGCATTCTGTAAGTGAAGTGTTACGGGCAGCAAAGGCAAGTGCATATCCAGATTATGTGTCTAGGCCAGTGAGGATGAAGCACAGTCCCTTCTGTGATGGAAGTGGGCCAGTATAACTAACCTGCCACCAGGTCACAGGCTGGTCACCCCAGGAGCTAGTGCCATGTCAGGGACTCAGTGTTGGCCTCTGTAGCTGGCATACTGGGCATTCAGCAGGGCTGTAGCCAGATTGGCCTTGGTGAGTGGGAGCCCATGTTGCTGAGCCCGTGCAAAGCCTCCATCTCTGCCACCAAGGCTACTGTGTTCATGGGCCCACTGGGTAATAACAGGGGTGACTGAGGAAGGAGGCTGGCTACTATCTATAGGATAGGTCATCCTATCCACTCAATTATTAAAGCCCTCTTCTGCTGATGTCACCTTTTGATGAGCGCACTTTTTACTCGTTGCTGGGACAAATTCTTGACACTCAAATTGAAGGGAGAAAAGGTTTATTTAGTTAATAGTTACTGGAGGGGTCAGTCCATACTCCACTGGCTCCAAGGCAAATAACAGCAGTTCATGGTGGCAGAAAACAATGAAAAGCAGAGGAGGAGCAGCTGCTGCAGTGTCCATCGGGCCTCTCTCTTGCTTCTACACTGACTGCGAAGACCAGCGCTCCAGGGCGAAGAGTGGAGTCCCTCCAAAGTGGCTGGGCTGCGAAGCTCAAGCTCCTCGGAAGACTGGGACTTCTCCACGGAAGGGGTCAGGGCGGCAGGAAGCCTTTCTCAATTCCTGGGCCCTGCCCACCTCCAGGGCTGGGCCCGACACTGAGAACTGCTCAGCTGATTCAGCCAAGTTCTCACATGTATCAACTAACCTAGTCCTCATCTGCAGACGTCACCTTTTGGTGAGCGTTCCAAGAGAAACAAATATGTTTACATCCTTTGCCCATATGGAGAGGTCTATTCACATACCTCTTCCCCAAAAATCCTTGTTACCAATTTTCCAATCATGCTCCTTCCACGCTCCTGACCATCAGCAAGATCACTGGCTATAGCCCACGAGTCTGACCATTTTTCCAGGTGAAATGTACTGCCAGGCGCACTGCCCAAAGCTCTGCCCACTGTGATGATTTCCCTTTACCACTGTCCTTAGAGATGTACCAGAAGGGGCGGTAATGCTGCAGCTGTCCACTTGCAGGTGGTGCCTGCATAGGGTGCAGAGCCATCCGTAAACCAGGCCCTAGTTTTTCTTCCTCTTGACAGCTGAGTATATGGTATACCCCACAATGCCACAGGTGCATACTGGGAAACAGAAGGCAATACAGCAGGTATAGGAGCCATAGGTATTTGGGCAACTTCCTCATGTAATTTATTTGTACCCTCCAGACCTGCCCTGGCTCTGTCACGAATATACCACTTCCACTTAATGATAGCCTGAGCATACCCAACCTTATGACGTGGTGGATCAGATAATACAGTATGTGTGTATGTATTTGGTACAGTCTCACTTAGCAGCTCAGACTCCTAGTGATCCCCCTGTCTCAGCTTCTCCACTGCTAGATTATAGGCATGTGCTACCACGCCTAGTTGCACTGGCTGGCATGGTTCACCTGGGCTTCCAGGGCCAGCATGGCATGTGGTACCAGGAATCAAACTCGGATCCTTGCACTTGCCAGGCAGTTAGACCACTGAGCTACCTCTCCAGCCCAAACTGATTTTTTTGTTGTTGTTGTTTTGTTTTTAGTTCTTTGTATGTTCTTGACAATAATCCTTTGTCAGAGGAACAGCTGGCAAACATTTTTTTTTTTCCCATATTGCCGGCTGTTTTTTGACTCTGTTGGTTTCTTTACTGTACAAAAGCTTTTTAATAAGATGAGATCCCCGCTGTTGATTCTTTTTTTTTTTTTTTTTTTTTGGCAGAACCAGGGATTGAACCCAGGCCCTCGTGCTTACCAGGCAAGCACTTATTCTACTGAGCCACCTCCCAGGGCCCCCAGCTGTTGATTCTTTGTGATAGTTCCTATGAGATTGGGGTTTTGTTCATATAGTCTTTGCCTATACCAATGTCTTCAAGAGTTTTATCTATTAAGCACCTGCTTAGGCAAGTACAGGGCTTGATCCCCCACCGGCCTGGCCCATAGGCGCATTGAGCTAGCCAGATAGAGTGGGTGTGGTTGACCATGCCTGCAATTGGTAGCACTGGGGAGGTTGAAAATAGGAGGATCATTGTACCAAATACACAAGTTTTATCCATTTTAGCCAGATAATCTCTCTCTCTCTCTCTCTCTCTTTTGGCAGAACCAGGGATTGAACTCAGGCCCTTGTGCTTGCCAGGCAAGTACTTATTCTACTGAGCTATTCCCTGGTCCTAGGCAGATTATCTCTTAGATGTGAAATTTCTTGAAACATCCTTATTTCTGCCTAGTCAAAATGTTACTCTCTATTTCTGCTGATGCAGAACTCCTGACCTACCTGCAGCCGCTTTTTCAGTAAAGCTGCACGCAAGGTCTGTTCTGTCACTGAACTCGGCTAAATCATGATTTGCCAGCAAATTAAAACTTGTTAATGCACTAAAAACAACTTGCTACGTACAGCTATGCTTACCGCAGGATACCTGCTGTATCATAATGTTCAGCTAAAAGCTTACCTTGTTCTTATAATTTCTGTTTGCTACCCTACAGGTAAGATAAATTTTCTGTAATCAACACTTCAGACGAGATTTCTCTTCTGGGGTCTGCTACTATCAATAAAATTCCCTTTCTCCTGCTGCCTACTGTAGACTTAATTCTTCCTGCAACACAATGACCTAATATCTTTAGGCTGGGTGTGGTGGCGCCTGTCATCCCAGCACTTGGGAGGCTGAAGCAGGAGAAGCACAAGTTCAAGACTAGCCTGGAATAGATAGCAAGTCCAAGGCCAGCCCAGACTGCATGGTAAGACTCTATATGAGAAAAAAAAATTTTTTTCGATTACCTTTTAACCTCCTTGTAAAAAAGATGGCCCAAAGGCATTGCAGGAGGTGCCCTTCACAGCCTCAGAACTACAAAGGTGAGGGACTTTGCTTTGAGGGGAGAGCCATAGACCCCCATGTTCTAGAATGGAGGCAGCAGCCACGCCAGGTTCCAAAGTTGGTGTGGCATAAAGAATTTGTTCCTTGGAATCAGGGTCAGAGTTCTCTGATACAGGTACTTGACTCCTACAGTCAAGAGAGAAGCTAGCCTGGCTACTGCTCCAGCTAGCAGCAGACCTTGGCATTATCCACATGGTGATGGTTTTAGGTGCATGCAGAATGCTGGAGTGCTGAAGCTAAGAAGGCTGCCGCCCAGATTTCAGAAGGCCTAGGAGGCCAGGCACTGTGCCTCTGGAGGAGTGTGTAGAGCTGTGAGTGAGAAGTCTATTCAGGGGAAATTCCATAAGTCTGGAAAAGCCAGGAATGTGGACTGTCTGAGAAAAGCTACAACAAGGGAGCAAAGCAGGCCACGGAGAAAAGACACATGAATTACAACCAGCAGAAGAGCCACAGAGGTGGAGCCATGTGGAACTCAAAACTTGCCACAGATTGCCTCGGATGTTAAATGTGGAACTGCAGGACTTAATGTTCGCCCTATGGGATCTGGGATTTGCTCTGGTCCTGATGCTTTGTATCCTGCTGTGTACACATTTTTTTTTAAATGAGCAGAATATACTTATTGAGGGAAAGAAAGCTCCTGTCCGAGAGACGGACATGAGGGGGGCCCGAGCGGGTTGTCCCCGGGAAGCTGTCTCTTCCAGGGACTTTTATAGTATAAAACCATGTGGTGAGAACTTGCTTAGGTGGATGCAGGGTGGGACAAGACTATGGTTAACCAATCGATTATAAGCACTGCACAGGTCACACTGATTAAGTCCAAGCCCCAATGGATAGCTAGTCACGAAAGTGGGCACAAACGTGAGACGGGACCTTATCTGCTGGCTATCTGATAATGATTCCTCCTGACTCTCAGGGTAGGGGTCAATCCCAGATGCTAATCTTCAGGTAGGTTAGCATTTGTTTGGTCTTTGGTGTTTAGGGCTGGCTCATAGAAGGTATCTTGTCTTCTGTGTTACCTGCTTCAAAGGCCTGTGTATACACTTTGGAATGGCAACGTTTATCTCGTGCCTTTGAATGTTGGAAGTATTTAGCTTCTCATTTGTACAGAGTTCACAGCTAAGAGTTTGCCTTAGATCTGGGAAGAGACTTGGACTTTTCAGTAGTGCTGAAACTTAGGACTTTGGCAACTCTTAGAGATGGACTAAAGTGTGTTTTACATAAAGGGATGTGCATGAGTCTTTGGGAAAGGGCTCAGGGGCAAAATGTCATGGTTCTAATGTAATACAATGTCATTAGACTTAATAGTGATTCTTTTTTTAAAAATGTATTTACTATAGGGTCTCACTACACAGAATGGACTCATAGTGATCCTGCTTTACAGCCTCCCAAGTGCTGGGATTACAGGCGCATACCACAGGGCCAGGGGATTGAAGCCCAGTCCCTGTGTCTGCCTGAGCAGGCACTTTAATCTATTGAGCTATCTGGCTGGCCCTAATAGTGATTCTTTTTTTTTTTTTTTCGTCTTTTTGAGACAGGGTCTCACTATGCAGTTTAGGCTGGCCTTAAGCTCACTTTGTAGCTCAGGCTGGTCTCGAACTCACAACAATCCTCCCGCCTCCGCCTCCCAAGTGCTGGGATTACAGGCATGCGCCACCATGCCCGGCTAATAGTGATTCTTAATGATAAACTTATGTTAAAATGTTCAAGTTGTAATTTTTTTTTTTTTTTTTTTTTTGGAACTGGAGATTGAACTCAGGCCCTTGCACCTGCCAGGCAATCACTTATTCTACTGAGCTACCTCCCCAGCCCTGTAAAATGTTACTAAGCATGTCTATGTACTTGGAAACTGGTTTAAGGAAATGTCTGGTTGCCAAGTTGACAAGGGGTGGATTGTACAAGTTGATACATTGGGTCAGCTTGATAAGTTTAATTAAGTGACTCAGTAGAGAGCCAGGATTTTTTTATAAACATCCTCATCCTGTGCAAGAGGAGGGCCTGACAGTGTGTGAGTGCTATACCCCAGACCCCTGGGTAGTTTGCTTATAAGGAGGGGAGAGAGGCTTGCTAGAATTTTCTGCTGCCCTCTGCCGTGTGCCACTCTGCCTTGGAACCAGCTGAGTGCGGACTAAAACCTCCACTAACTGTGAGCTGAATAAACCTTTCCTTCCTTCATTTTATTTAGCATTTATTTATTTATTGTGGTACCAGGCAGCGAACTTGGGACCTTGTGCTTGTCAGACAGGTGCCTATGCCACTGAGCTATATCCCTGGCCCCTATTTTTTTTTACTGTATTTGGCACAGGGTCTCACTAGGCAATTCAGAGTCATATGACCCTCCTATTTTCAGCTTCCCTAGTGCTTGGATTATAGGTGTGTGCCATACCTGGACTCTGTTATCGGCTCAGTGTGCCCAGGGGCAGAGCCGGCATGACTTGGGGTGTCAAGGATTGAATATGATCCCTGTGCTTGCCTAAGCAGGTGCTTGGTCCTCTGAGCTATCTTGCTGGCCCTGGGTTTTCACTTCTTTTCCATCCCAGAAACTTGGAATGTGCATATTTTTGTCCACAAGTCAATAACAAATTGACTTCTGTAAACCTGCATTCGATGCAGTAATCCCTGGTTTTCCCAATCAGTATTCCAAGCACATCCAGCACTGTGGGGACCAGAGGCTTAACTGGCCCACTCTGTGAGTGCAGAGGGAAGGCACCAGGTAGGTGGAGGGCATGTCTTGGCTCAAGGGTGGACTGTACATGACTGAGTTCAAGTTTTGGCCCTGAGTGCATACTAAAGGATATCAGAAGACAGTTACTTTAACTGCTGTACCAGGGCCTGAGTGACTAAAAGGCAAGAGCCTGCCACCTGCTTGTTAGACTCAATGTTTCTGTCATTTACTCTCCTCTGCCTGTCAGGGGCACAAACAGGTCCCTGAAGTGGGGTGGGGAAGGCTCAGAGGTGCAGCTGGACTTCCGGGGTGCTAGGAAAGGGTAGCGCAGCACGGGGTCCCACACCCCTTTCCCACTGGTACTTTGGGAGTTTTCTCCTTGCATCATTGACACTGACTTTATGAATTTGTTCGCTTTTTTAAAAAAAGGAAATAAAACTGTACCATTTTCAATTTTGTCTGATTAACATTTAGAATGTCTTTTCTGTGTTTATGCTGTGCACAGTGACAAAGCACTTCTTTTTATCATTCACTCGGATCACTAACATTCATGTTTATACAGACCGTGAAGTTAGGCAGGCACAGGACAGGCCCACATGGGTCAGGACAGGAATCTGTTTTGCCTCTGCGGGCAAGAGCACCCTGACATCAAGACACCAGATAGGAAGACTCCTCCCACACACTGTCCCTGGGGCTAGCAGCAGTGATCCATCGTCTAACTAGTCCTGGGGGCCCTAGAGGTCAGGGAGAACCGCTGACCCACTCCCTGCAGGAAAAGCCCCCTGCACTCCTATGCCCTTGCTAGGTGACTTGTTTCCCATGTGATTCCCATTTTTCTTTTCACAGAACCAGGGATTGAACTCAGGCTTTTGCGCTTGTCAGGGAAGCGCTTATTCCACTGAGCCACCTCCCCAGCCCCTGTGATCCCCATTTAATCAACATTATCTATGCGTACACCTGCAGTCTTACTGGTTCACTAGTTTTGTCCCACCTCATGCCCACTTTGTGATTTCCTGTTGGATCAGTGCTGCTTCAGCAACTGTACTTGGAATCTTAGTAGTTGGTTATAGTTTTCCCACCTTGGACCTCCTGTACCTCCAGGCTTTGCTCTATAAATTCCCCCTTGAAAAACAGTGTCCTCAGAAACCCACTCAGGACCCCTCTGTCTCTTAGAAGCTTTCTTCCCCCCAAAATATATTCCACTCTTAACTTAGTTGTTCCTAAAATTTATTCAGTTTTAGAGAACACAAACTTGTATTGATCATCTAGCAGACTGGGAGTTTCTTTCCCCTATATCAACATTATGTGGCAAAAATAAAAGCGTTCACTCACCCAATACACCAAGTATTTGGCACGCACTTTGACAGGAAAACTACACAACCTACAGGGTGTGGTGGAGCACACCTGTAATCCAGCAGCCAGGAGTCTGAGGCAAGAGGGTTGCTGTGAGTCAGAGGACAACCTGGACGACACAGGGAGACTCAGGCTCAAAACACACACACCCTACATAAACTGGAAATCTACGAATCTGTTTTGCACTTAGGTTTATTACCCCTATGTAACAATGTTAGACTTCATATTAACTAGTTTTCTTTTTTTCTGTACCTGGAATCAAACTCAGGGCCTGTGCTTACCAGGCAGGCCCTGTGCCACTGAGCTACATCCCCAGCCCCATGTTAACTAGTTGTTTAACCACCAAATCTTTCATACAACTATCACCCTACTTTCATTTTTCTGTTGGATGCAGTGAATCACGGAGAAAAATTTTCAGAGAAGGTCCTTGGTTGATGTAATTTCTTAAGCCCCTGATATCCGATATTGACATCGTAGACTGTCTCCCAATTGCCTTTGTATACAAATACTAATTTAGAAGGATGTATAATTTCTGGCTCAGAATTATTTTACCTTAAAACTCTGTACATGTTGCTTCATTGCCTTGTGGCAATTAGAGTTGTAAGAGAAAAACCTGCGCTCAGCCTGATTTTTGCCTTGTTTTTCAGGGATCAAACTTAGGACCTTGTGCTTATCAGGCAGGCATTTATTTTGCTGAGCTAACTCCCCGGCCCTTTGCCCCTTTATAGGTGTCATGCTTTGTATCTAGATGCCCCTCAAAGCCTCATGTGGTCCCAGGTGGGGAGTTGGCTGAAATAGGCTTGTGAGTGTGGATTAAGGGTGTGATGCTGGGATTAAGGGTGCACCACCCTGGGGGTGGGCAGCACCAATAAACAAGTTTACAGCCCATGTGCTCCATGAAATGGGGAGAGGAAGGCAGCCCTGTGGAGGCTGCTCCCTGCCCCTGCCTGCTACGCAGCACTGTCTGTCCTTGCAATGCCCCTTGACTGGGCTGCCCTGCTCCCAGCTAGCCGCTGTAGACTGAAGCCTCTGCCAGCAGTGAGCTAAGTGAACCCATCCTTTTTAACTCTAGGTGTCAGGTACTGTGACTCAGCAACAAGAATGTTTACATACTCGCAAATTTTTTTTTTTTTTTTTTTTTTTTGGTCTTTTTGAGACAGGGTCTCACTATGCAGTTCAGGCTGGCCTTAAGCTCACTTTGTAGCTCAGGCTGGTCTCGAACTCACAACAATCCTCCTGCCTCAGCCTCCCGAGTGCTGGGATTACAGGCATGCGCCACCATGCCCGGCTGCAAATTTTTTTTTTAATCCTTGAAATTTTAGAAAGTCAGGAAGATATATGTAGGTGTTGTTTTTTTTTTTCATTAATTTTAAAGTTGCCCTGCGAGCCTCCTTTATTTTGCAGGCCTGTTTCACTCTTCAGTTCTGCAAAGTTGCCTTCAACTAGTTCTGTAATTACCATTCCAGCCTCTTTGGCATGGTCCTGTTTAGGGTGATCCTGTCACAGATCAGGTCTCCCAGCACCTGGGAGGCTGAGGCAGGAGGATCACTGAAAGTTCAAGGCCAGCCAGGGCTACAAGGTGAGTTCAAGGGCAGCCTGAACTACAGAATGAAACCTTAGTCTCAAAAAAGAAAGAAAAAAGGAAAAAGTCATTAGAAAGGTAGATCCAACAGAACTATAAATTTCTCAACACAAAACTTTAAGGCCACAAAATACTGTTTTGTTATGAAAAAAATTTGTATACACAAAGATAGTTAGGACAGATATCTGGCTATCTTCTCCTCGTTCATTGAGAAGAAAGGTTTGTACTAATAGTGTTTAGACAAGACATCATGTCTGCATCTTGTCCTCTGAATAATTACTAGGAAGACAATAATATGCAATGTATTAATTATTGTGACTGTCCTACTAACCTATTTTGAAACTGTTTCATTGCTATTTTATCTTTTTTTCTCATTAAAATAAATAAAATAATAAACAAACAACCAAAAAAAAAGAAAAGAAAAAAAACTTTAAGGCCAGGAAAGTTGGGAATGAAGTGTTCTAAGCCCTAAAAGATAACAAAATCCAAACCAGACATATATCATGCATGCAAAATTCAATAGAGAAATAAGGTATTTCCATGAGAACCTCAAGAAACTCATGACCACTAAATCAGCTACAAAAAATTCTTTATTTTTAGATAGGATCATGCTATGTAGTTCAAAATGGCCTTCAACTCACTATGGAGTCCAGCTGGCCTCAAAGTCATGGTGAGCTTGCTGCCTCGCCTGGGATTACAAACCTAGCAAAAAGTGAGCACTCAGAATCTCTGCTGGGCATGTCCCTCGTTAAGGATCTGGTAGCTGAATGTCCCCAGATGCTTCTGCATCCTTGTTGACTTATCCCTAGTATGGGGGGAGGGCAGGTGATCAGTGTTACCATGTAGTCCAGGCTGGCCCTGACTTCATTATGGAGCCCGGGCTGAGCTTGAACTTGGGGTGACCCTCCTGCCTCAGCCTCCTGAGAACTCAAGGATTACAGGTGTGCACCACCACACCTGGCAGATGAGTGCTGACACACCCAGCAAGAAACTCTTAAGGATATCTAGAAAGAGAATGAGGCCAAATGCTAAAAAGTTGTATAGAATGAACACAATATGTGTGAACAGGTAAGCAGAAAGGAGAAAAAAAATTATACTAAACTACAATCAAAATGAATCAAAGATCTAAATATTAAGACAGAAACAATATTGTCAAAGACCACTGTATATAATTGTTGGGGAAAAAGTAATGAAACTGTGCTTAGGGCTTGTCAGAGGCTGAGTGTCTTGTCCCATGTGCCAGCTATGCATGTGGGAACCTAATTCCCCTTGCCTTCTGTCACAGCCAGGGCCTTGATGGGCCTGTCACGCTGTGGTGTCCCAGGGCAAGACTGCAGAAGACCACCTGGTTCCTTGCAAACCCCCTAGTAATAAAAAGTTTCACCTTGGGAAAGGACAAACTCCTTCTTATCCAGCCACCTCTCCCTATGTCCTCATCAACATAAAAATCCCCGTTAGCACAGGTTCAACACTGTTCTCTGAGTTGGCCCATTAGTGTAGACACCCAATACTCAGAATGTCTGTCTCTGTCCACCTGAGATACTGACCTCAAGGTGCTCCGCCATGCATGAATAAATCTGTCTGTTTATTTCATCCTTGCAATTAGGAATAAAAAGGGTGAAATCAGAACAGACCCTGAAGAAATCCAGAAGAACATTAATGCCTACATCAAGAACCTGTATTCTAATTAGATGGAAAGCACAGAAGAAATGAAGATCAAAAATTCTAAACCAATGTCAGTCAATGAAATTGAAGATGTAATTAAAAGCTTCTAACCAGAAAAGCCCAGGTCCTGATGGATTCACTGATGAATTTTATAAGGAATTGAGAGAAGAACTAATGCTATTCCTCCTCAAACCTTTTAGTGAAATTGAAAGAGAAGCAATACTCAAACTCATTTCTCAAAAAACAAGCATACTGAGAAGGATCCAATGAAAAAAGAGAACTACAGGCCAATCTCCTTCGTGAACATAGATACAAAATCCTCACTAATATACTGACAAAGAGAATGAAGAAAATCACAGAGATTATACCCCATGACCATACAGGGGTGGTTCAACATACACAAATCAATAAATATACCACATTATCACAGACAAAGACAAAAACCATACAACCATCTCAATAGATGGAGAAAAAGCATCTGGCAAGGGGAACACCCATTTATGCTAAGTGCCCTACCAAAAATTGTAATAGATGATCTTTATCTCAATCTGATAAAAGCTATTTATGACAAACCAACAGTCAACATCATACTAAATGGACAAAAACTGAAGGCTCTCTCTCTAAAATCAGGAACAAGACAAAGACGTCCACTACTGCCTCATCTAGCACAGCTCTTAAAACTCTTGATGGAGGAAGAAATGAATCAGGAATACTGAGGCCAGGTGAGGCCCATCTCCTGGTAGGGGTAAGTACTGCCCAACAGTGGCAGCACAAGTATTTAGTCAGCACAAAAGGCTGTTCAGAGAACTTTAAGGGGGGGGTAAGATCTAGAACAGGAAAACAACTAATTTTCCAACAAAATACTCTGCCTCAGTGGTTACATGGGGAACGAGTGCTGCCAACACCCTGTCACCACTGTCATTCAGCATGGGTCTGGAAACTTTAGCCAGAGCAATTAGATAGGAGGAAGAAAGAAAGGCAATAAGGACAGGAAAGAAAGAAGTTATTATTTGTGGATGACAAGACACTCTACATAGAAAGCCCTAAAAACTCCACCAAAAGATTGCCCAGATTTAATAACCAAGTTCAGTAATGTGGCAGGATACAAAGCCAACAGCCCCAAACCAACAGCCTTCCTATATTTTAGGAAAGGGCCTACAGGGTGTTCAGGGTCTCACTACTAATCAGACTCATAGTGACTGCCTACTTACAGCCTCCCAAGAGCTGGGATGACAGGTGCATGCCACCACGCCCAGTCTCAGTTGCCATCTCAGTGTGCCCCGGGGGCAGGGCTGGCAAGGCAAGCCTGGGGATCAAACCCCTGGCTCCTATGCCTGCTTGCAGGCGCTTTAATCTGCTGAGCTATTTGGCCAGTCCTTCAACAGTCTTCCTATACACAAATAACAAACTCATTTGAGAGAGAAGTTAGGGAAATAACACCTTTCATAACAGTATCCAAAAAAAAAAGGGCTGGCAAGATAGCTCAGCATTCTAAAGCGCCTGCTTAGGCAAGCTCTCAGGGACCGCGGTTCGATCCCCAGCACCACATGCCATGCCAGCCCCTCCCCCAGGGCGGGCTGAGCTGACCCCCCCAACAAAAAAAGAATCCGTGATGACACTGTAATAAATAAATAAATTAATTAAAAAACAAACAAAAAACAAACTAGGAATCAAATTGAGCATGGTAGCACACACCTGTAATCCCTGTACTAGGGAGGCTGAGAAAACAGGAGAATCACTGAGTCTGAGCTGAGTAGTGAGATCTTGTACCAAATACATGAAAATGGGAAGGTAAACTGGGTGTGGTGCTACACATAATCCCAGTACTCAGGAGGCTGAGACAGGAGGACTGCTGCAAATTGGAGAACAGCCTGGACTACAAAGTGAGTTGAAGATCAGCCTGAAATGCATAGTGGGACCCTATCTCAGAAAGAAAGAAAAGATAATCTATCCCTTATTTTTCAATAGGCAGAACCAAAATACTGAAAATGGCCAGACATCCAAAACTAAAATACAGCCAGACATGGTGGCACATGCCTGTAATCCCAGCACTTAGGAGGCTGAGGCAGAAGGATTGTTGTGAGTTCAAGACCAGCCTGAGCTACAAAGTGAGTTTAAGGTAAGCCTGAACTGCATAGTGAGACCCTGTCCCAAAACAGACAAACAAACAAACAAACAAAAATCCACTAAAATACAAATTCAATGCAATCCCAGGGAAAACACTAATAGCATACCTCATAGAAGTAGAGAAAACAATCCTAAAATTAATTTGGAACCAGAAGAGACCTGGAATAACAAGAACAATGCAGGGCAACAAAGGCACAGAGAAGAGCGTCAGAGTCCCTGACTTGAAATTATCCTATAAAGCTACCATGATAAAAACAGCATGATACTGGAAGAAACAAACAACACCAACCCAAGGGCTGATGGGAACAGAAGATGCAGAAACAACTCCAAGGACACTTAGTTACCTAATCTTTGACAAAGGGGCCGACCACCTTTACCAGAAGAAAGTCAACCTCTTGATAAAGGGTACTGGAGCAGGGCATGATGGCTTATACTGGTAATCCCAGCACTTGGGAGACTGAGGCAAGAGGACTACCATGAGTTCAAGGTCAGGCCTGGGCTACATAGTAAGACTTTGTCTCAAATTAAAAAAAAAAAAAAAAAAAAAAGTGATGGGAAAGCTAGCTTTCCATATGCAAAAGATTAAACCTAGACCTGTATTTTTCACTATGCACTAAACTAAAACTGAGATGGATCTAAGATCTAAATATTAAAATAGGGCCACGGAGATAGCTCAGCAGCCTAAGCATCTGCCTAGGCAAGCACAAGGATCCAGGTGTTTGATCCCTGGTACCACAAGCTGTGCCAGCCCTGCCCCATGCACCCTGAACTGGCCACCAAGACTGGGTATGGTGGTGCCCCAGTGCTGGGGAGGTTGAAAGAGGAAGACCACTATGAGTCTGAGCTTTACAGTGAGAGTCCATACCAAATACATAAAAATAAATAAACAAGACAGAATAGACAAAACTCTTCAAGACATAAGTATAGTCAAAGATTTTATGAACAAAATTCTGACTGCATAGGAAATATTACAAAGAATCAAAAACTGGGTTCACATCATATTAAAAGGCTTTTGTACTCCAAGAGAAACTACCAACGGTGTGAAAAAAATAGTCTATAGAATGTGAAAAAAAATTTTTGGACAGCTATTCCTCAGATAAGGGACTGATACCTAGAATATATAAAGAACTCAAAAAAACAGACACCTCAAGTTTTAAGGACCCAAAGCAAAAATGGGCATCTGAGATAAATACACACTTCTCAGATGAAGTACTGACAGCAAATGAATATACGAGAAGAATGTTCAACACCAGTGGCCATTTGAGAAATGCAAATTAACACAACACTGAGATTTTCTTCTTAGTTCAGAAAGCATAGCTCTGGCCAAAAATTCAACCAATAAATGCTGCTGAAGCTGAGGGAAAAAACACAACCCTTCTCCACTGCAGGTGAGAATCTGAACTGACACAACCAACATGCAGATCACTGTGCAGAGCCCTCAAAAACCTGAAACTAGAGGTCCCGGCAGAAGGGAGCTCCCTTCTGGGTATTTTCCCATAAGAGTTAAAAGTGTCGGGCTGGGGATGTCGCTCAGTGGCACAGCGTGTGCCTGGCAAGCATGAGGTCTGCATTCTATTCCTGCTACAACAGAGAGAGCTAAAAGCACCATCCCACTGCGGTATATGCACATCCACCTGCACAACTGCACAAGTGCTCACTGCCAAGTCATGGAAACAGCCCAGATACTACCTCAATGGGTGAACGCATGAAGAAAATATGGTATTTAAGTATAGTGGAGTACTGCTCTGCTATGATGGAGGGTAAACTTGAGACATTTCTAGGTAAAGAGATGCACCCTGAAACCACACTCTAAATGAAATAAATCAGACACATGTTTATTGCACTGATTCTCTTGTGTGAGAAACCGAAAGGGTAAATAAAGGGCACAATGGATGACAGACATTGTGAAGTGGGAAGAAAACATTCAAAGGAAAGGAAAAGACGGGAGGAGGAATGGAAGGGAAGGAATAAGGATAAAAATATTTCTTAAAAAAGAAGAAGGCCAGGGAGATAGCTCAGCTGACATAAGCACTTACCTGGTAAGCACAAGGTCCTGAGTTTAATCCCTGGTACAATAAATAAATAAATAAGAAAGAAAACAGTGAGCACAGTATTTTGTACAGAGAGGAAAAAACGGATTGAACGTGGGGAGAGAAATGTGGAAAAATCAAGACATAATATGTACAGGTACAAGTTCCCAATGATGAGTGTATTATGTCAGAAGTGTACCAATAACATTAATTTACAAAAAATGGGCAACTGAAATGAAGAGGCACTTCTCAGAAGAAAGACCAGTGGCTAACAAACACATGAAAAATTCTCAACATCTCTGGGCATCAGAGAAATGCAAATTAAAACAACAGTGAGGTTCCCTCTTGCTCCAGAAAAAATGGCTGCCTCCAAGAAATCATGCAACAGGGGCTTGGGATGGTAGCTCAGTGGCACCTGCCTGGCAAGCACAAGGTCTTGAGTTTGATCTCTGGTGCAAAAAGAAAGAAAACAAAAAGAAATCACATAACAAATGTGGTGAGAAGGAGCCCTCTACACTGCAGGTGGGAATGTGAACTAAAACAACCATTTGGAAAGCATTAGGAAGACAGCTCAAAAACTAACACTCCATTTGACCTTGCTGTTCCTTTTCCAGGTATCTTCCCGAGTTAAAAAACAAAACAAACCACTTGCCAGGCATGGTGGCACACCTCTGCAATACCAGCACTTGGGAGGCTGAGGCAGGAGGATCACTGGGAGTTTCTGGCCCATCTGTGCTACATAGTGAGTTTAAGGCAGGCCAGAACTGCATAGAAAGAACCTATCTCAGGAACTGGGCTGGCTAGATAGCTCAACTGATTAAAGCGCCTGCTTAGGAAACACAGGGACCAGTGTTTGATACTCCGCATGCTTGTAATCCCAGCACATGGGAGGCTGAAAACAGGAGGATGACTACGAGTCCAATCTGTGTAGTGAGACCCTGTACTAAACAAAAAACAACAACAAAAAAAAACACAAAAACGAAAACAGACCCCCAAAAAACCCTCCTCCCAAAACCACAAGGATACATGCATACCCATATTTATAGTAGCACAAGGCACTCGCTTTCGAACAAAATTAAAAGCTTTATTTACAGTCAGAATTATTCAACAACAACAAAAAGCAAATGAACCTGCAACAGGAAGGTGCTGCCTAAGACATATCAAGGCCTCGCACACCTCGTGGCTGCAGAGCTGCACTCCCAGCAGGTGTGCATGGTGGCACACCTCTGCAATACCAGCACTTGGGAGGCTGAGGCAGGAGGATCACTGGGAGTTTCTGGCCCATCTGTGCTACATAGTGAGTTTAAGGCAGGCCAGAACTGCATAGAAAGAACCTATCTCAGGAACTGGGCTGGCTAGATAGCTCAACTGATTAAAACGCCTGCTTAGGAAACACAGGGACCTGCTGACTAGGGCACCTGGGGCCCACTGGGGCACCTGGGGAATGAAGGGGGAGTGGGCGGGGACTCCTCCAGGAAGCACCTTTCAATCCAGCCTGTGGCGAGGAGCAGGAAAATTTCCCCTCATTTTCGACAGTGGCAGACTGATGCAATAGCCGTCACGGAGCAAATGCAGACTATGGCAGCACCATTCATAACAGCAAATCCTGGAAGTGGCCTGAATCCAATCAGCAGATGTATCATGCATAAAGACAGGGTGGTATTTCTTCACAGTGGAGCTCCGCTCTGCTTTCATAAAGGATATAGTAGAGTCTTTTGTAGAAAAGAGGAGGCACCATGAGAGCATAATGTTAAATGGAATAAGCCAGATGTACAGGCTTGAACGTGACACCATTTCTCTTATATGAGGCACCCAAAGTATAAAGAGCAAAGAAGTAACAAGAAACAGCAAGGGCGAACACTACCTGAAGAAAGGAGGACTAAGTGACGGAGGAGCTGGGACACCAGGAAGTGGACTAAAAAGAATTAGGAAGTGTGAGGTACGTGTGCCAGCTCCTCCCGTGGACTGTGACCATTATGTACTACAAACATGAGAATAAAAAAGATAGTAGTAGGCTTTGGCTGTTTTGCATTACTGGCCATTATGAGTTTTATTTTTCTTTGAATTGTCCATGTCCTTTGCTGATTTTCCTACATGGTAGCTCACCCTGGTTCCTTTACTTACTCACCTGCCACTTTGGGAGCTCTGGGATTAAACCCCCACATCCTTATCCCCAGCCCATCTCAAAATCTCAGCATCATCATCACCACCAGCAGCACCCTCAAGGCACCCACGTCCACAGGGCAACAGGCAAGACCTCTGGTTGCACAGCCACCAGTAGGAAACAGTGGAGCTCTTTGCAGTTACACAACTGCTAGGTGGCATAATTGGGACTGTGACCCAGTCACTCTGGTGTGGTGGTTTAATTTTTACTTAGGTTTTTTGAAACAGGGTCTCAATATATTTTAAACTGACCCTGAACTCACTACACAGGCTGGCCTCGAACTCAGTTATCCTCCTGCCTCGGCCTCCTGAGTGCTGGGACTACAGGTGTGTGCTACCCCTCTGATTTTATTCAATTTTTTAACGGAACCAGGGATTGAACTCAGACCCTTGTGTTTGCCAGGGAAGCGCTTGTTCTACTGAGTCATCTCCCCATCTCCCCAGCCCCTCTGATTTTAAACCAGTGGTTTACTGACGTTATCTTTCATTCCATTCAGAGACTTGTTTGGGCCTTGTGTTTCCCGGGGTACCAACTGAACAGTATTTTGAAACGAACTTATACGTAGTTGGCAATATCTGGTATATGCTTACGTCCCTCCTCTGCTTCGCTTTCTTCCGCTTTGCCTGTCTTTTGGCCCGCGTGACTCACCGTCGCCGGGGCGGAGGCCTCAGAGTTGCGATGATGGCGTCGGCGACGCCGGATTCGCAAGCCCGATTTGGTCAGTCAGTGAAGGGACTTCTCACGGAGAAGGTGAACACTTGTGGGACCGACGTGATCGCACTTACCAAGCAGGTGCTGAAGGGCTCCCGGAGCTCCGAGGTGAGCCAGGAGCCTAGCCCGGTGCCCCGCCGGCCCGCAGCCCTTCCCAGCAGTGAGTGGGGAGGGCGTCGGGGTGCATCGTGGGAGTGGAGGCCTCGCTGGCGGGCGCGCGGTACATTCTGGGGTGTGTAGTCCAGCCGGGGTTAGCGGCTGCGGGCGTGGAGGCGCCGGGATAGGGTTCTGCTTCCGTTATTGCAGTGACTGTGAGCAAGAAAGTGGGAAAGTCAGTAAGGTTTTAAAAGATTCCATACTCAGATTGTTTTGCAAGTGCACTCAAGATGTTCTGTTGTGAAGAAGGTAAACCTGGGAACTTAGCTGGCGAGTGTGTGGCTGCTCACTTACGTCAGCGATGCCAGAGCCGACATCTGCTGGCAAGTGGGAGACTTTGTCCCTGCATCGCAGCAACCCCCCACTCTCCAGGAATCACGGATCCCATGAAGCCTACATCCCACATTTCCCAACCTTCCATTTCCAGTTTTTGGTTTATATTTTGAGACAGGTCTTTCTCTGTAGGTCAGGATAACCTTGAACTCACTAGGGAACCCAGATTGCCCTAGAACCCGTGCTGAATCTCCTGCCTCAGCCTCTGCCACTTCTGAAACAGTAAATCTGATCATGCTAATTTTCTGTGAATGAGGATGGGCCTAAGCCCTAACCTTTAAATTTTTTTTGCAGTACCGGGGATTGAATTTAGGACTCTGCACTTGCTGGGCAAGTGCTTATTCTACTGAGCTATCTCCCCAGCCCCAGCCCTAACCTTTAGTTCTCAGTTTAGGAGACTTTTTTCAGGAAGCCTTTCCAAACACCTACCTGTAAGGGATTAATTAAGTCAGACCCCCGTCCCCTGTGTGCTCCCAGAGCACCCAGTGCTTCTCCACCAGCCTTCACCATGAGGCGGTGTTAGTGGTGAAGCAACTCCTCCAAGTTGTGACCCTGTTATTACTCTTGCCCAGAGAACTGGCATATTATAAACAATAAATAGCTGTTTCATGAATAATGTGGGTCCTGTTAAGACCTTTTCTTTTTTCTTTTTTAGATAAGGTCTTTTTTTGTGTATTTTAGGGTAGGGTCTACAGGGTGTTCAGGGTCTCACTACTAGATCGCAGTGGTAGTGATCTGCCTGTTTACAGCCTCTCAAGAGCTGGGATTATAGGTGTGCTATCACACCCAGTCTCAATTGCATCACAGTGCACCCCATGGGCGGGGCCAGCATGGCAGGCCCAGGGATCAAACCCCTGGCCCCTGCACCTGCTTGCAGGTACTTCAATCTGCGAGTTATTTGGCTGGCCCAAGATAGGGTCTTGCAATGCAGTTCAGTTTGGCCTTGAGCTCACTAAGTACTCTAGGCTATCCTCAAACTTGAGGCGCTTCTCCTGCCTCAGCCTCCTAAGTGGTGGGATTACAGGCATATGCCACCATGCAAGGCTGAGACCTTTCTGCCATTAGTTTGAAGTTACCATCTTCCATCTGTAGGAATTTGAATTTTGCACTTAAAAGGTAGCCTCAGGTTACTGGGGTAGAATGCGTGCCTAGAAGGGACAAGGCCAGGGGACTCATGGGAGGGAGTTTACACTGGGAAACACAGGGGCAGTGCCCACAGGAGGAGAACACTTTTAAATACTGTCTCTGGGATTGCAGAATGACACAACTGGGATGGAGAGGAATTTGGCCATGTAGTAGAACTGTGTATCCAATCACAGTTTTGAGTCTATCCCAAACAATGTGTAGCAAAAGTACAGATGCAGAAAAGTTCTTTGTAGCACTGCCTATGGTGGCAAAAGACCAGAAATAATCACAGATGCTCCCAACAGAGGGTTGGCTGAATAATCTCATACCTCCATCTACTTTGATTCTTGCAGCTGTAAAAGAGCTGTGAGAAGATTCAGTGTATGTTGTGGCAGATCGATCTCAGAGATGGTTGGTAAACTGACAATAGTGAGGTATAGAGGGGACATGTCATATAGCACATTGTAAGTGATACGTTATGAGAGGAGAATAAATGCAGCAGCCCTATGTAGCCACAGATTCAGCTGAGTGCTCGTGGACAGTGCAGTTCGGCCTGCAGTGCTCATGGCTGCTGAATGTGCACAGACTTTTTTCTTCTTGCTGCTCATCCTTGATCAATGCTAACAGTGATTTATGTAGACTGCATTTGTTGGGGATGGTAAGCAGCCCAGAGAAGACCAAGATTGTATAGGAGGGTGTGTGTAGAGTACATACAAAAACTGCTGTTTGGTGTAATGGACTTGGGCATTTATAGAGTTTGGTGCCCACAGAGACCCTGAGGCCTGCACCAATCAGGGGCAATCATAGCTGTATGCATTGTTTTAAAATCTGAGGAATGGTAAGAATGAAGGCACTACAGACCCTGTGGAAATTCAGAAGATCATCAATATCTACTTCAAAAACCTTTACTCTTGGGGCTGGGAGATAGCTCAGTAGAATAAGTGCTTGCCTGGCAAGCACAAGGTCCTGAGTTCAATCCCCAGTACCATCTTTGCTCTCAGGATGGAAAACAAAGGTGAAATGGACAAATGCCTAAATATGTATGAATTACTAAAGCTGAATAAAGAAGATATAAAACTTCTCGAAACCTAATATAAGTTAATGAAATTGAGAATGTAATTAAAAGCTTACCCACAAAGAAAAACCCAGGTCCTGATGGATTCACTACTAAATTCTACAAGAAATTTAGAGACAATTTAATGCTAATCCTCTTCATGCTCTTTACTGAAACTGAGAGGAAAAAAATCCTCTCTGCCTCATTCCTGGAGGCAAAAATTACCATGATACCAAAATCAGAGAAAGACCCAACCAAAAACTGTAGGCCAGTCTCCTTAATGAACATAATTACAGAAATCCTCAATAAATACAGCAAACTGAATTCAACAAATCATCAAGATTATACAGCATGACAAGGTGGGATGTACATCAAGAGTGTGGGGATGGTTCAACATATGCGGGTCCACGAGTGTGATATACCATGTCAACAGAGCCAAAGATGAAAACCACATGATCATCTCAATAGATGCAGGAAAGCCTTTTGATAAAACCCAGCACTCATTTGTGATAAAAACCCTACAGAAAATTGAACTGGAAGTTTTTTTTTTTTTTTTTTATTTCAATTTGATAAAAACCATCTATGACAAGCCAATAGCCAACATCATACTAAATAGACAAGAACTAAAAGCTTTCATTCTTAAATCAGGAACAAGACAAGGATGTCCACTGTCACTGCTCCTATTCAATATAGTTCTGAAAACATTAGCCACAGCAATTAGATAAGAGGAAGAAATGAAAGGAACAAGGATAGGAAAGGAAGAAGTCAAACTGTCATTATTTGCAGATGACCTGATACTGTACATAGAAAACCCAAAACACCAAAAGACTCCTAGACTTAACCAAATTCAGTTGCATGGCTGGATATAGTCAATACTGAGAAATTAATAGTGTTATTGTACCCAACAAACTCTAGAGAGAAATTAGGGAACCACACACACTTCTCAATAGCATTCAAAACAATGAAGAGGAATCAATCTAATAAAGGAAGTAAAGGATCTATATATTGAAAATTACAGGAGCTGGGGAGATGGCTCAGTAGCATAAGCACTTCCCTGGCAAGTGCAAGGACCTGAGTTCAATCCTTGGTTTTGCAAAAAAAAAAAAAAAAAAAAAAAAAGAAAGAAAAAGAAAATTACAATACTCTGAGAAGGGAGATTGAAGAGGATATCAGAAAATGAAAAGACATTCCTTGATCATGGATAGGAAGAACCAACATAATGGAAAGGGACATACTCCCAAAATTGTCATACAGATTTAATACAATCCCAATCAAAATGCCATTAACATACCCCACAAAACTAGAAAAAACATTCCTAAAATTCATCTGGAATCAGAAGACACCTAGAATTGCAAAGGCAGTCCTGGGCAACAAAAGCAAGGCAAGAATCATCACAATCTCTGACTTGAAATTATGCTGCAAAGATACTGTGATAAAGTCAGCATGGTACTTGCACATAAATAGACCTGAGGACCAGTGGAATGGATTAGAAGATGTAGACACAACTGCAAACACATTTAGCCACCTTGTCTTTGACAAAGGGACCAAATATGTTTACTTGAGCAGAGATAGCCTCTTTTGTAAATGGTCCTGGAAAAACTAGCTTTCCACATGCCAAAGACTAAAATTAGACTTATGTCTATTACCAGACATTAAACTAAAGTCCAAGTGGTTGCCTGGCAAGCATGAGGGCCTGAGTTCAATCCCCAGTTCTGCCAAAAAGTGAAAAAATAAAAAATACCCCCTAAATGCCAAATGGATTGAAGATCTAAATATTAAAACAGAAACACCAAATCTACTGGAAGACAAAGTAAATGTCTTCAAGGAGAAATCTTGAAGATATAGAGATTGAGAGAGACTTGATGAACAACATCCAAATTGCATGGGAAACATTTGAAAGAATCAACAACTGGGATCTCCTCTTATTGAAAAGCTATTGCACATCAAAAGAAATACCAACAGAGTGAAAAAGAAAATCCACAGAGTGGAGAAAAGAATTAACTAACTATCCCTCAGATAAAGGATTTATATCTAGAACAAATAAAGAGTTGAAAATTGAGCCCCCAAATTTAATGACCAAATCCAAAAATGAGCATCTGAGATGAACATACACTTCTCAGATGAAGAAATACAAATAGCAAATAAACATATCAAAAAATGTTCCAAGGGCCGGCGGTATAGCTCAGCGGACTAAGTGCTTGCTTAGGTAAGCGCAGGGACCAGTGTTCTATCCTTGGTTCCCCAAGCCGCGCCGGCCCGCCTTCCGGTGCGCTGAGCCAGCGATGCAATCCGGGCGTGGTGGCGCGCGCCTGTAATCCCAGCACATGGGAGGCAAAAAGCAGGAAGATCACTATGAATGTGGGTTGCATGCATAGTGAGACCCTGCACCAAAAAAAAAAAAAAAAAAAAAAAAAAAAAAAAAAAAAAAAAAAAAAAAAAAAAAAAAAAAAAAAAAAAAAAAAAAAAAAAAAAAAAAAA
>PVKA01004135.1:0-10124 GCA_004027165.1 Ctenomys sociabilis | reverse complement strand
TGACTATCATCAAGAAGTCAACCAACAGCAAATGCTGGAAGGGCTGTGGGGAAAAGGAACCCTTCTTTTCTGTTGGTGGGAATGTAGACTGGAACAACTGCTTGTATCAGTGTGTAGATTCCTCAAAAGACTAGGATTAGAGGCCAGGTGTGTGTGGTGGTGCACACCTGTAATCCCATTATTCTGGAGTCTGAGACAGGAAGATTATTGCAAATTTGAGGCCAGCCTAGGTTACATAGAGTGTTCAAGGCCACCCTGCACTGGATAGTGAAATCCTATCTGAGAAAAACAAAAAACACAGCAAAAGTATGTGTAGAGGTCCCATTTGACCCAGCTCTTCCCCTTCTAAGTATCTTCCCAGAAGAATTAAAAACATACCACAGGGCCAGGGAGATGGCTCAGTAGAATAAATGCTTCCTTGGCAAGTGCAAGGGCCTGAGTTCAATCCCTGGTTCTGCAAAAAAATATAAATAAATAAATAAAAATGTACCACAGCAACACATGTGCACCCATGTTTATAGCAGCAAAATTTGTCCTAGCTAGGTCTTGAAAACAGCCCAAATGCCTATCAACAGAGGAATGGATAAAAAAGATGTAGTAGCTTTATACAGTGGAATATTGCTTCCAAAAGAAGAATAAATTTGAGACCTTTATAGGGAAATGGATGCAACTTCAGCCTGTACTCATAAGTGAAATAAATCAGTCTCACATGTGTAAACATCGTATTGTCTTCCTAGTATAAGAAACTAAAAAAAATATATATATATGCTGAAAGGGAATGTACAATGCATATTGTGAACTGAGGAGAAGCTGTTCAAAAGGAAGGAGAAATTGGATTGGGAGAAAAGAGCAAAGAAGGAAGGGAAACGGAAAAATAGATTTAAAAAATACATATATACAGAAGATAGTTAAGATGGTTATGCTGTTAATTGCTAATAGGTTGTTAAAAAGAAAGTTTTATATCTATGTTGCTGATCAGTTTTTGATGTCTATATCTCATAACTTTGAAGATTATAATACTCAGTGTACTAACCATTGTTACTGTCCTACAACTTTTTTACTCCAACAGTCTTGTTTTGAAATTTTATACGATTGTTTTTATTGTTTATTTTTCTTTTCTTTAACATAAAAATATTTTTGAAACAACAGGAGAAAAAAGAGAGTTAAACTCTAAACTGGTAACGGTAGTGGGCCCTGGCAGCATCCCTTGCAGCTGTCGCTCCTCCCATTGTTCTGTTTCCTCCTGCTGCTGCCGCCGCTGTGGGGGGGGTCACAAGTGTGGCCGTGCCCTCTGCCCTGCACGCTGCACCCCAGCCACAGGTGCGGCCGTACCCTCTGCCCTGCACGCCGCACCCCAGCCACTGCTCCGCGGACCTGCTGCAGTCCTTGTCCTTTCCATCCTCCCCAGTTCCCTCAAACACTCAGGGCTCAGAAGGTCAGAAGTTCAGTTCTCTCGCTCCAGCCCCCATGGGAAGTACTTGATGTGGTGGACCAGGACCACCAGGGTGCCAGCCAGGGGAGTTTCCACGCCAGCAAGTGGAAACTCACCCTCCGCTGTGTTGGAGGGCTGCGGCTGGGCAGGGTGCAGGCGAACCGGGGGAAAGGCTGTGAGGGGATGTCTTGATTTTCATCCTTTTGCTCTGATCTTCCAGCTGCTCGGTCAGGCGGCTCGAAATATGGTACTGCAGGAAGATGCCATCCTGCATTCAGAAGATGTAAGGAACAAGTTCTTTTATAGTTTGGGGTTCATGTACATAGATGGTGTGCGTAGCTACCACAACTAAACTGTTTTTCTTTTTGTATAATGTACAGAGTTTACGGAAAATGGCAATAATCACAACACACCTTCAGTACCAGTGAGTATTCCCTCCCCAGCAGCTGCACAACAGAAGTTTGGCCGCAGCATGCTTTCTCCCAGGCAGGGACAAATTTCTTCTGTGGAAAGATGCCTGGGACCACTGGAGGAGTTGGGACAGGGCAGGAACTGCAGCAGAGGGGGCCACCTTTTCTGAGCTCTGTGTCTGGGTCCCCTCGGAGGGAAGCCCCTTTTGGGTCAGGGCCCAGGCCGGACCGTGCTAGGACCAGCCCTGCACTGGACACGGTCTCTCTTGTGAGTGCGATGTCATCCAAGAAACTGTGAATGATCTCTGGGACCTCCCCTCTGTGGTGGCTTTGAGTAAGGCTTTTAATGTGCTTCTCAGCTCACCTAATTTTGTTACACTTTTCACATAGCTGATATTACGCGCATGTTTGGTTGGAAAGATATAGTCGGGAATTTAGCTCCCGATATTTAAACAGCTAATGTTTTCAATTGTCTTCTGGAGGTGTGTGTAGGAGTTGTGTGCAGGAGGTGTGTGCAGGAGGTGTGCTATCCTTTGACTCTGTCTGACTCTATTCTGGAGCCCGGCTGCAGTTCCTCCCGCCCCTCCCTCCTGCTGGGTGCGTCTTGGTCCCTTTTTAAGTCTAGAAGCCATTTTTCATTTTTCTGGTTTTTGTTTTGTTTGTAGTAGTTTGCTCTTGGAATGGAATCCCTGCTGAGCAGTACAATCTTAGGGTGGGACTGTAGAAACACAGAACATGACTGAGGCCAGAAATTTGTTCTGCCAGTACATTTCTGGCCATAAAAACCTACTGTACTAGTTTTGTTATGTTTATTTTCCTCTTTCTTTTCCTGATTTAGGCAAGAAGCTATTCAGAAGAAGTAAGTAACCCCCAAAATAGGGGAGTGGGAAGCCAACTGAAGCAGGCTTGTGGAAATTATGCTGCTGTACTCCACACCAGATGATATAGGCCCTGAAATTGACACGCTCCAGAGTATTCATTCACGGTTTAAAGAACACAGTATAGGGCTGGCAAGATAGCTCAGCAGTCTGGAGCGCCTCCTAGGGACCGCGGTCGATCCCCAGCACCGCATGCCGTGCCAGCCCCTCCCCCCAGGGCGGGTTGAGCCGCCTTCCCCCCCCCCCCGCAAAGAAAGAATCCGCGATGTGTAGTGAGACACTGTAATAAATAAATGAATTAAAAAAAAAAGAACACAGTATAGTTAAAGGCATGTGATAACTCAGAGATTCACTGCCAATAAAGATTTTTCATTTAGATAGGATCTCACTCTGTAGTTAAGATTAGCCTTGAATTCATGGTGATTCTCCTGTATGCTGGAATTATGTGTGTGTGACATTGTACCCAGGTCTAATAAAGGTTTTCTAGGAGTTATAGGGTATAACCAGCTATGGTGGTGCATGCCTGTAATAACAGCTCTCTGAAGGTTGAAGCAAGAGGATTACCATGAATTTGAGGCTACCCTGAACTATATAGTGCATCCTTGTGTCAGAAAACCAAAAGCTACAGGGAATATAAGTTAACCTTAAGGAACTGGTAATATTCATTAAATAGAGTAAAAATGCTAAAACTATTGAATATCTTTGCTTTTCAATGTGGATTAAATTTGTCCCTTGCTCTGCTGTTCACATTACTAATTGGCTTTGCAAACCTGTTCTCATATTTAAGCTTTTTTTTTTTTTTTTTTTTTTTCTGAGACTGGGTATTGCAGTGTTGCCCATAGTGACTTTGAACTCCTGTGTTCATGTTCCCCTACCTCAGCCTCCAGGGTAGCTGTGGCTCCAGGGTGCACCAGTGCCCTGGCTCATCGCGTGAACACTTTGGGGACCCAAGTGGATTAATGTAAATTTTAAGTTAGCTAAAATAATATTTATATATTAAAAGACAGATTGTACAAAGAAATATATTGTTTGTCTCAGATAAGCAATATCTTTATCCCCCTTTTTTTCTTATTACATTTTTTTGTGGGTATCTCATTGCTGTACATAATGGCTGTTGTCTTGGGCAGCTGGTGCACATGCGCACTGTGTTGCATCTTAACCCTGCCCCCTCCTCTCCCTTTGTTGCCTCTGTTCTTATTTCTAGCGTCGAGCAGTCGTCAGATTTACAGGACCAGCTGAGACACCTGTTAAGATAGACGGGCGTAGAGGAGGACAGAGCACTTCTTTGCCAGATGCCCAGGAGGAAATCTCTCGCACAACTACAGGCTTTGTTTTTCATTTTGTCTATAAATTAGAAGACATTTGTGTTGGTGTTGTTGGTCCTGAAGAGAAGCGATGTGGCTGAGTTTTGGGAGCACTTCTTCAACTGGACTAGCCTATGCTGGGAATAAATTTTTAAATTACTGTTTTTGTGGTTTTAAAGCAAAATCAAAAGCCATCTTAGTTTTTGCCTTGGATTTTTAATATGTCAGAAACCAATTATAGGGGCTGGGGAAATAGCTCAGTAGAATAAGCGCTTCCTTGGCAAGTGCAAGAGCCTGAGTTCAATCCCCAGTTCTGCCCGAAAAAATGAACTTAAGGAATAAATAATTGCAATGAGGGAAAGGAGAAAAATAAGAAAAGGGGAAAAAGTCATGTAAGTAGATGGCTAAGATGATTGTACTACTAATTTCTATCAGTTTCTTGAAGGTAGAAATTAATGTTTAAAATGTTCACTTTGACTAATTTGATATACTGATATCTATAATCTGAGCAATCATAGTAAAGACAGCAATGTGCAATGTAGCAGCCACAGGTGAACCTTTCATCCTGTTTTTTTAAATGTGCACCATCTCTAATGTCTTATCTATTATGTCTATACTTGCTTTAAAATAAACTAAAAAATAAAAAGTAAAAAGGACAAGGGAAATTATTAAGGTTTATTGAAAGGGATAGTTAATGTTTGTTTGATCGGTCTTCCATGCCTACATCTGGTAATCTGAGCAACATATTTAATGATAACAATACCTAATATAATAACCACTGTTAATTTTTTATTCGAGTTATGAAATTCTGTGCCATTTTTATTGTTTTACATTGCTTTGTTATCGCCTTTGTTCTTGTTACTTATCTAAGTTGATCCTTAAGCAAATGCTGAATAAAATTTTGCATTCAGAAACAGAGCTTCCAGCCTTCTGTGCTGCCAAGGCCGGGTCCACACGGCATTGTTCTTGATTCCCATGGTTACTTAAAGGGAAACTTAGCAATGTCCAGAGCCCCAGATGTCTTGCAAATGCAGGAGGAGGAGGATGTCCTAAGCTCTGCGCTGCAGGAAGTCACTCAGGTGGCCAGTCTGAAGTTCCAGATGGAGCAGCACACCTACAAAAGGAAGAGTGATGGGATCTCCGTCCTAACTCTGAAGTGGGCTTGGGAGAAGCTTCTGTGGCAGCCTGAGCCACAGTCACCATTGAAAACCCTGCCTGGCAAACTCAAGGGCCTGAGTTCGATCCCTGTGCCTTCCCGGAACCCCACAAGAACTGCAGGCCTGAAATCTATGTGGTTGTGCACACCTGTAATCCCAGCACTGGGGAGGCTGAGACAGGAGGATCATTAAGAGTCTTTACTGTGTAGTGAGGCCCTGTACCAAGTAAATAAATACAAAGATTAAAATATATAAAACCCTGCTGACGTCAGCATCATACCTTCCATGAGTACCTGCCAGCCAGCTGCGCTAAAGTTTCTGCTGCCCCTGGGGCTACCCCTGTTGCTGGCTGCTTCACTCCTGGGACCTTCACTCACCAGATCCAGATAGCCTTCAGGGAGCCACACATTCTGGTTTTTACTGAGCCCAGAGCTGTCCACCAGCCCCTCACGGAGGCAGTATGTCAATCTGCCGACCACTGCTCTAGTGCTGCACAGATTCTGCTCTGCGCTATGTGGACGGTGCCAATCCACGCAACAAGGGTGCATGCTCTGTGGGTCTTACATAGATGCTGGCCCGGGAAGTGCTGCATATGTGCGGCACCGTCTCCTATGAACATCCATGGGAACTCACGCCTGATCTCTATTTCCTACTGGGGTCCTGAAGAGACTGAAAAGGAAGAGCAGACTACTGCTGAAAAGGCTGCGACCAAGGAGACATTTCAGGAGGGCTGATGGACAGCCCCGGTTCCTGAGTTCAATGCTGCTCAGCCTGAGTCACAGACTGGTCCACAGGCCTGCAGGTGCCCTCTGTGCCCATTCGGCATTTCCCTACTGGAGACTGGACTGGTCAGCCGGCCACAGAAGACAGGTCTGCAGCCTCCACCCACCACGCAGGCCACTGAGTGGGTAGGAACCCCTGCCGAATGGTCTTGAGCCATTCTGCAGACACATATGCAAAATGGAAATGAGGTTGAGGAAAAGTAAAACAATTTCAAAGAAAGAAATAGAGCTTCCAGCTGGGCACAGGCTATGGGGCTGTAGTCCTGGCTACTAGGGAGGTTGAGGCAGGAGAACCATTTGAGACAGCTTAGCGACACTAAAAAAAAAGAAAAAAAAAAAGTATCGCGAACACATGGGCATGATAACTGTGGGTAAAAACTTCAAATTATTCATTCAGGAAATATATTAATTGATACAGACAGTGATAGGAATTGCCTGTGGTTTTGCAATTAATTCAGAATTTGATTTAGCAAATTCTTAAATGAAAATTTAAGAGCAAAAGGAATGGTGTGTGGCCAGCGGCGGCGGCAGCCTCATGCCTTGACCTTCATCCCTAAACTGTTCCTGTTGTTGTGCTTCTTGATTAAGTGACCTTGGTTCCTATCATAACTCTACTCAACATTGCAGGTTCACGTACGCATTATTGCCAAATGTAAAGGTCGCGGAATTACTGTGGAGAATGGCAGCACAGGGCAGCCCCAGGGTGAAAGGCAGTAGACATTTGCCTGTGCTTGCTCCATTCACCTTGCTGACTGTCACAACCATGATCAAACTCCATATCTTTGTTTTGAATTTGCAGTAGGACTGTCCTGTTCTTGGCTATTTCTGCATGTACTAAAGACTGAGAGAATATTGACAAAACAAAACAGTCTTCATTTCAGTCTGTGTGCTGCTAAAGCAAACACAATAGTTGTCTTCCTTGGAGATAAAAAAAACAAGAATCAGTCCAGTTAATTCATATTGTATAATATTAACTTAATCATATTATATTTCTCTCATCTATACATACTAAATTAGTAAAATGATTGTGAAGAATCTGAAAAAGATTCACTTATGCATTGACTGTAAGCTTTTATTAATAACTATTATTAAATGTAAATAGGCTCAGTTTGATAGGTTTCGATGGTGTCGCAGCAGAGAAACAGGTAGAAGAAAAAAGGGAAAAGGGGCTTCATTATCTTGGAGGACAGGGAGAGAATTTGGGAAAATAAGGAATTCTCTGGATTGGAACAAAGGGAGGCTGAGGCTTTTATGGCCTTTTACCAGGGGTGGGATTTCAGGGGGATGTTTAGATACACCTGAGGAGCTGACTGGGGCCTTCCCTGAGGTGGTGGGGAAAGGTGAAAGGAAATTGGGCCCTGGGCTGGGTAGGAGAAGAAGGGGGGAGGTGGTCTCTGGGAAGATGAGCTGTTGTTTCAAGGGCTTCAGCCATATTGGATGACCACCATAATAATTCAGCAATTCATACTAGGACCAGAACCTATCACAATTTACTTTAGAAAGGCCACCCATATAGAAAACAAAACTATATCTGAACTGGCTGAGGCAGGACTATTGCCATAAGTTTGAGGCCAGCCTGGGCTATATGGTGTATATGGTGAAATTAAAGCCAGCTACATATCGAGATCTTGTCTAAAAAAAATAAAAAAAAAAAAAAGGACAAAACCATATCAAAAAAAAATAAAAAAAAGGAATTTTTTTTTTTTTTTTTTTTTTTTTTTGGTGGAACCAGGGATTGAACTCAGGCCCTTGCACTTGCCAGGGAAGTACTTATTCCACTGAGCCATCTCCCTGGCCCCTAAAAAAAGGAATTTCTTCTTAAAAGAATATATTTGAAAATGCAAAATGCAACCTAATATTTAGTGAAGAAACAAGTTACAGAGCCTTACAGTATTAGCACTAGACAAGGTCTAAAGAGCTACTAAATTCTGGCTCCATGTTTTACAGATGGAAAACACAGTGGAATGAAATGACTTTCCTGAGTGCATTGAGTTTAAATTTTTTGGATTACAGTCAAGCTTTTGCTACTTGTATTTTTTTATAAATAGAAGCAAATGGGGGCTGGGGATATAGCTCAGTGGCATAAGTGCCTGCCTGGCAAGTGCAAGGTCCTGAATTTGATCCTTGGTACTGCCAAAAATAAAAATAAAAATAAAATAAATAAATAGGGGCCAGGGAGGCAGCTCAGTGGAATAAGTGCTTCCCTGACAAGCGCAAGAGCCTGAGATCAATCCCCCGTTCCGCCGATAAATAAATAAATAAATAAATAAATAAATAAATAGAAGCAAGTGTGTCACCTGTTATTTTTAGGCTTTGATTTGAAAAAACCAGAGAAAATAATCAATTAGTTAAAACCCATTACTTAGCCCTGTTGCTGTAGCTCAGAACTAATTATCCAACTGGTGGTCTAACTTCTACTTCATGCTGCTGGTGTTGGGGGAATGGCCATTTTTTTTGTTTTTTGTTTTTTTTTGACAGGATCTCACTATGCAGCCCACATTCATAGTGATCATCCTGCTTCATGCCTCCCTAGGGCTGGGATTACGTAAAGGCGCGCACCACCATGCCCGGATTCCATCACCGGCTCAGTGCACCCGAAGGCGGGGCCGGCGCGGCAAGCGGAACCAGGGATCGAACCCTGGCTGCTGAGTTTACCTAAGCAAGCGCTTAGTCTGCTGAGCTATACTGCCAGCCCTAGAATGGCCATTCTGAAGAGAATTTTATTTTGTTTTTTACTCCAGAGTCTCACTGTGTAGCCCAGGGTAGGCTCAAACTCCCAGTGATCCTCCTGCTTCAGCCTCCTAAGGGCTGGGATTATAGGCATGTCTCACCATGTCTGGCTGGAAAGCTTGAATTTTTAAAAATGTGTTTAGTACAGGGTCTCACTACACAGATTAGAATCTTAGTGATCCTCCTGTTTTTAGCCTCCCAAACTCTGGGATTATAGGCACATGCCACCATGCACAGTCTCGATTGCCTTCTCAGCATGCCTGGGGGGGAGACGCGGGGGTGGGGTGGATTGGACCCCTGTGTCTGCCTAAGCAGGCTCTAAGGCTCTTTAATCTGCTGAGCCATCTGGATGGCCCTGAAAGCTTTAATTTTTGAAAGATATTTTTTGGGTTTTTTTTGAGGAACTGGGGATTGAACTTGGGACCTTGCACTTGCCAGGCAAACCCTTATGCTGCTGAGCTATCTGCCCAGCCCATGTTTATTCTCCAATCTTAGAGAAAATTAGCTTTTGCTATTAGTGTACAAGAGCCCTCATTTGGCATATGTAACATAGATAGGTAGATAGATAGATAGATAGATAGATAGATAGATAGATAGATAGATAGCTATCGATATTTAGCATTCCTGCCATTTAGCAGGGTGAAAGTAAAAAACAGAAACAAGGGCCTGGCTTGTAGCTTAGTGGTAGAACATTCATCTACCAAACACAAGGCCTTGGTTTCCATTCCCTGCACTGAAAATAAAGCAGCAGCAGCAGCAGCAGCAGGAGCCGTGACAGCAAAACAAACTTGTGGTCACATACTGACCACTCACAATGATTGATAGTCACAGTCTCAACCAGAATTAGCCTGGCACACCACATGCTGTGGGGGATAAGTGAGAGTAATTTTACCCAAATGAGTAAAGGGTTCCTTTATTGCAGTTTATCTTCCTATGTACGGTTAAGGCTTATCAGATAATTCTCATGAATAAACCACAGGCTGAAGATAATACTGCAAAGCAAACACAAGAGAAGAAAACACAGCCATTTCCTTAACCTCCTGCTAATTTGTCCCTGTAAGAGAAGGCAGCCATGCCAGGCGTGATACAGGCCTGTAATCCCAGCACTCCGGAAGCTGAGTCAGCAGTTATCACCCTGAGTGTGTGAGACCAGCCTGGGCCATAGTGAGTTCAAAGCCAGCGTGAACTACACAGTGAGAACTGGCTCAAAAAACAAAAAGGGGTTGGGGGAGCAATCATATTAATAGAGTGAGAAACTGTTTTGCTAAAGAAACCCCATTTTGTGGAGAAAAAAAAAAATATATATATATATATATTGTATTTAGTACAGGGTCTATGGGGTGTTCAGGGTCTTACTACTACATCATACTCGTAGTGATCTTCCTGTTTACAGCCTCCCAGGTACTGGGATTACAGGTGTGCACTACCATG
>PVKA01004134.1:49188-102264 GCA_004027165.1 Ctenomys sociabilis | reverse complement strand
CTTTTAAAGGAAATGTTTTATATTTTCCAGATCTGACACCTTTATTGCCAATATAAAGCCTGCTTCTGATAAGAGGCAAATAGTTCTCCATGTATCTTGTTTAGAAATACCAAAATGTCCAGCTGTTATCCCCCTTAGAAGTAAGAAGGTGTAACTATATAGGCTCTAGATAGGGAACATTGCCAAGGGTACCCTATATGAAACAGGAAAATATACATATGCATACGTTATACATGTGATTATAAACTTATGGATCCTTTCTAGAAAGATACATAAAAATAAATTATAGTAGCTACATGTGGGGAATGTGTTATGTATTCTGCCTTAAGAAAAAGAATATGATGTTCAAGGTAAGTTACTTTAGTAGTTTAGTAGGAGAATTGAATGAGATGTGCCAAAATTTACTTACAAATGTTTTTTTCTGGAATACATCTATCAAAAAAAAGTGCTGATTTTCAATTCTTTCACATGTATTTTCTCTCTCTCTCTCTCTCTCTCTCTCTCTCTCACACACACACACACACACACAATACTGACTACTTAAAGAATACAGAAATTACTCCAATCCATAACTCTGTAGCAGTAACGGGGAACCTATAGCACCCATATTGCAGTGGACAATTTGTATCACCAAAAGCTCTTGAAGGTTCACCATCACTGTTTTACAGGCTTGCAAGTATTCAAACTTCCTCGAAGCTTGAATCTCAATCAGTACTCCTAATGTCATTATCTCAATAAAAGCACAATCTAGCACATGTAATAAAAATATCTGCCTATAAGTTCAAGGTGAGTAGAAATCATATGACTTAAAGAATTGTGTTAGAAATACTTTGGGCCTTCAGCTTGGTTATCTTTCCAGGAGGCAACCCTGCATGGATCAAAGAAGAGTTGTTTTCTCGCTGTGTTCCTCCTATGTTTTCTGCTGAGCAATTTAGCTGTACAAGGAATTATCATTTTTTTAAAAAATGTGTTTGGTACAGGGTCTATAGGGTCTCACTATGTAGATCAGACCTGTAGTGATTCTCCTGTTTCCAGCCTCCCAAGAGCTGGGATTACAGGCACGTGTCACCACTCCCAATCTCATAAGTCATCTCAGTGCAACCCGGGAGATAGGGCTGGCACAGCATGCCAGGATCTAACCCTGGCCATAGCACTCTGCCTAAGCAGGCACTTTAGTCTGCTGAGCTATTTGGCCAGCCCTACTATGATTTACACATACATGAGTCAGTTTATTTTAAGTTTGATGAATGAAAAACAGTAATAAATTGTCTTTGAGTACTATAACTTTAGCAAACAATTCAGAAGATATATACGTATATATATTACATCATAGAACATTATGCAAATATAATACTACATGTATTGCATTTCAGGGAATATCTACAATATGTGTCTTAGTAGTATAAAATCACCATATATGGCTGTCCTCTAAAATGTGTACATTATGTATTGAAAGAGTTAGAAGGGGGACAGCACTGTGGGTTCTGGGATTGGTGCCAACACCCCAATCCCCTCAAACATGAAAATCCAAAACCAAATGAAAGCAAAAGCAATACAAAAATAAATCAGTGATTCTCTGTTACAGGAAATTTGTCACTTCCTCTTTGAATATTTTAGTAATTTGCAGTGTTTGGGCATCTTCGTACGTAACAGATATAGGAAAAATAAAACAAAAAATAACAAATGCCTTGGTTCTTATCATAAGAAGGTCTTAATTCTAAGAGATTACCAAAACTGAATAATGTTACTCTACTTTGGTGATTCAGAAAATAACATTTGTAAATTGATTTTTTTCTAAAAGTTGCCAATTTGTAAGTGTTAAACCACTTTTTATTTTGTTTGTTTTTATTTTTACTTTATTATTATTATTTTTGGCAGAACGGGGGATTGAACTCAGACCCTTGTGCTTTCCAGGGAAGCCCTTATTCTACTGAGCCATCTCTCTGGCCCCTTTGTTTGTTTTTAGAGATAGTATCTTGCTATGTAATTCAGGCTGGCATTGAACTCCTTATGTAACCCAGGCTGGCCATGAACTTGGGGTAATCCTCCTGTCTCAGCCTCCTGAGTGCTGAGATGATAGGTGTGCTCCTTTTTTAAAATGAAAAGTGTTATTTCTCACCTTTTGTTCCTTTACATGTAGCTTCACAAGGCTTTGTTTTTGAAAGGAGCTCAGCAAATGATAGCCTTAGCTTTTATGGGCCAGGGCCATTCAGGTAAATAAAAGCCTGGGGCTGAGGAAGAATACCTTAGCAGTACTCTATCATGGATCTATTCATAACAGAGTGTGTTTTAGAATGAACTTCACGGTTCCTTAAATTGCAAAAACTGACCCATGACCATCTGGGTAGTCACAAACTGGGTGCTGGCAGCTTGTTCATAGCAATGAGCCAGGGCTTGTCCCTGGGCAGCTCTGAACTTGCTACTTTCTTTAAGAAGAGACTTTCTACTTCTGCTTTGATGACAGGACTCAAGAAAAGTAGTTAAGATTGGGATCAGAAAGGAAGTTTCCTGTCTAAGTCAATGTGTTGCAAAATTTCCTGAGATTTGCTTAATGTGTGATTAATTTGTAGAGGAAGTATGCTGTGTAATTAGTAAGCCCTGGACGGTTTGTGGCTGGGGGGCGAGGCCTTAGCACAAGGCTGGTGAGGAGCGAGCAGAGGAATCTGCTTGCTGCTAAATCTGGAACTTGGCTGGGTGCTAAATCGCCAATTTGGCCTCTGATCTTCTTTTTGAATTAACTTTTTTCTTGCAAGCTAATATAAAAGATTGTATGTATATTCTTGTCACTTGAAAGCCACATCTTCAGAGGGAAACCAGGAATATAGCTTTGAAAACATATCCAGTTGTCACTGATCTGGTTTCTGTTTCATAAGGTACTCAGGGCTTTTATAACATGAAAATGTCTAAAATTCCTTTGCTTGTGGAATTACCCTAAAGTAGTATATTTCAGGGTGAACTCGTAAGCTCCTTTACTAGGAAGTAGACAATTTCCTGGGAAGAATGATGCTGGAGATGGATGAGTTCTTCTCTTTCCATGACCAGATAGATGGTCATGGGGGTCTAAATATACTCATTTTTGCATGAGTCATAAAAACATTGCTACATAGTATTTGTTAAAGAAGCTCAGATGTCAAAAATAGACCAGGGGCAGCAGAGAGATAAGGACTGCAGGACCAGCTCATGGTGATTCATAAATTTCTGGAGTCATTTGACTGCCGTTGTTCCTCTCTACAGAGGGGCTTCAGAGCTAATCAAATATTTTTGCACTCTGGTGAGAATAAAATGTTTCAGCACCTATGATGGTTCACAGTAGCTTGAAAACGCTGCAGAATCCTCACATAAATAGGGTTACATCCACTGGGTAAAATGTTCTGGGGGACTCTAAGGAATTATTTCAAAGTGCCTGTAAGCAGGTACAGGGGCCAGGGGTTTGATCCTGGGGCCTGCCTTGCTGGCCTCATCCCCAGGCACGCTGAGACAGCAATTGAGATTGGGCATGGTGGCACGTGCCTGTAATCCTAGCTCTTGGGAGGCCATAAACAGGGGGAGCACTACGAGTCCGATCTAATAGTGAGACCTGAACACCCTGTAGAACCTTCCCTAAAATACGAAAAAAAAAAAAAAAAAAAAAAAAGGAATTATTTCTACTATATTGTTTTTTGAGGAAAAATTTGGAAAAATTGTTTATAAAGCTGGTATAAGCCTAAGTTTCAGGAAAAATATTAGTCACCAATGTAGCTCTCAAAGCTCAGGATCAGGACTTTCAAAGTATATTTTTATGTGAGTACCACGCAAGGACACCTGCTCACAACGCACTTAAGTCAGGGATCCAAATTCTCCATTATTTGACCAAATAGAGTTTCACACAAGGAGTACTTGGTGGGATCGAGGTATGTACAAAAGACTCATTCCAGCCCTAGATTTTTCCCCATTGCAGTTGATACAGGTCAGTATTTCAAGGGTGTCTGGGAAAGAGACAGAGGTGGCATACACATAGAACAGCATCGTAGGTAGTTTTGATGACATTTAAGGCCAATAAAGACAGGCAGTCTAAACATGTGGCCACTGCTAGTCTCTGCAAAGATGGGGAAGGAACAAAGAAGAGTATTTCAAACTCGAGAGCCATTTTCCCTGACAGCAGCAGGAGTTACAGAACTTGGGTTGGGGATCCCACAACTACAGATGCCGGTAGGTGTAAGAATGGAAACTGCTGAGGGTGCCTGTGAAAGGACAGTAAACCAAATAAATAGTATAGTATAGGCAGGTCTGGGAGATGAAGGCTGGTTCTCCTTCAACAAAGAGATGGAAAAAAGACATCTGAAGAGCGCTTATCTGTTACGCTTGGCCCTTTTCAGAAGTATCAGGTAATGAGGGCGGCATGTGGAACTACTTTTCTAAGATCGCCATTGCTCAGCTCCCTGGAGACCTCCTACTTTAGTGGTCTTTAGTAGGCTGTGACTGTCTCGCTTTGACAGCTCTTCTTGGCTCTGACCACACCTCCATCCATGGAGCTCTGGCTTGCCTTGTTTGGTACACTGGCCTCTGTGCTTTCCAAACTGCGAGAAAATAGATTTTCTTTGCTATTTTTTTGTATTTTATGGGAGGGTCTACAGGGTGTTCGGGGCCTCTCTCCTAGATCGAACTCATAGTGATCTTTCTGTTTACTGCCTCATAAGAGCTGGGATAACAGGCGCACGCCACCCTGCACAGGCTCCATTGCTGAAGAGATACCCGTTAAAGTGGCTGAGAGGACGAGCACATGTGATATCATTTCAGGCCAAGTGGAGAAATACAGTAGAAGGGCTGACCAAACAGCAGTGAGGAAAAGGCCAGAGCAAGGCCTTTTATTGTGTTTGTGCAACAAGGAATGATCAAGGGAAATAAATAAGCCAGGCTGGTTTAAATTTAAAACAAAAAAGCCCAGGATCAGGACTCAAGAGGTACTCAGCACAGTACTGCTGCATTTACCTGAAGCACCAAATAACGACGCCCTAGAATCCCGAGTATTCCGAGTATTCACGGTCATGAAGTCTACATGTTCATGAAATAGAGCCCTCTCCCAGGACAAAGCAGAGTGTCACCGGGGAGTCAGGCAGAGGGCAGATTTCAAACCCTGAATGCACAACAGGAAGAGGTAGGTGGAGGGGACAGCGCCGGGATTCTCCCAGCCTGGCCAGAGCTGCCACCCTCCATGGCTGTGCTGCTCCCATCCCTCTGACTGCCCTCAGCCTCTTCACAGTCCTGTCACTTAACTTCTGGAGCCCAAGGATTTTGGGCTCACACTCATCCTCACACCATCTTCTGTGCTTTCCTGGGCTTCTGTGGTGTAGTCTCTTCAGCCCGCAAATCCCGGTTTTTGAGGCTGACCAAGCAGAAAGCCTCTGGACAATCGCCAAGGACAAGCATGGCTTTGATTGCAAACTAACAGCTCCAATGGCTTTTGTTCAGAACTGGAATTTGAACTCAGGCCCTTGTGCTTGCCAGACAAGCACTTATTCTATTGAACCATCTCCCTGGCCCCTCCAGTGGCTTTTTGAACAAAGGCATGGATATGTATTTTAAAAATAATACTATGAGAAATGCATTTGTAACTTTTCTGTCCTTTTCTCTCCTCTTTGTGTTCATTCTTTTTTTTTTTTTTATCTTTTGGTACTGTGGATCCAGCCCAAGGCCTTCATCCATATTTTTATTTGAGACAGGGTCTTTCTCAGTTACACAGGCTGGGCTCAAACTGGTGATGCTCCTGCCTCAGCCTCCTAGAGTCTTGGAGTTCATTTAAAAATCATTACTTGAAAACTTTTAAATTTATTTCATAACAGTAAGTTATGAAAAATACAGCCATAGATCAGTCTTCTAGAACTGTGGTAAAGGAACATATATAGCAGAGATATTGTTATCATTATTTTTGCATTTATGCATTTGGTATAGGGTCTCACTACGCAACTTGGACTCATAGTGATCCTCCTGTTTTCAGCTTCCCCAGTGCTGGGATTATAGGCGTGGGCCACCACGCTGGGCTGGTTTGCCAGTTCAGTGTGCCCAGAGGCAGATCCAGTGTGGCATGAGGGACTGGGGATTGAACCCTGTCCCTGTTCTTACCAAAGCAAGTGATTATAGGTACACTGGCCTCTGTGCTTTCCAAATTGCAAGGAAATGGCAGATTTTCTTGCTTTTTTTCTTTTTTTTGTATTTTAAGGAAAGGTCAACAGGATGTTCAGGGTCTCACTACTAGATTGGACTCATAGTGATCCACCTGTTTACAGTTTTACAGCTGAGCTATCTTGCCAGCCCTTAGTAGAGATATCATGAAGCCACGCTATATGCTAAATATGCTATATTCTAAAATCCATGTTGAACCCTAAGCTCCAATGTGATGGCTTTTAGGAGCTGGGGCCTTGGGTGTGAGGGGTCCAGACTGAAAATCCAGCTATGCTAGCCTGGCCAGGATGGTCACCGCAGAAAAGGACAGTGAGGCTGAGGCAGCTAGAATGGTAGGAGAGAGAGAGAAAGAGAGAGAGAGAGTGAGAGAGCGAGAGCGAGAGAGAGAGAGAGAGAGAGAGAGAGAGATCCAGACTTCTGGTATGGGAGAAGAGAGCCTTCTTGCCCTCATTTTCAGTTGTGAGAGGGGACCCAAGAGGCCCTCCTCTTAGAAGACTTACTACCCCTGGAATTCAGGCCTCAGCAGGAGGGTGGGTATTACCATGGTCCCTGGATAAGCACACAAGGTTCCCCTCACACCAGGGGGGTCTGGTAGGGAGTATAGAGTCATGAAAAGAAGCCTTTGAGAGGACTTTAGCAAGCAAGGGAACCCCAAGAACAGGCAGTGGGGAGGGGGAGGCCTCTAGAGCCCACTGAGAATGAGGGGAGTGGAGACCATGTCGCCAGGGGAGGGGGCAGCCTGTAGGTGAAGGAGGGGAGTGGAGCCTAGGGATGAGCTCTGTACCTCCCACCCCACAGTCACCCATAGGAAAGTGCAGGGCAGGGTGGGGAGAGATTTTATACAGGGCTGTGTCTGAGCTTAGACTGTTACACTGGATAGAATGTTAGTGACTATTTCTTGTTTTTGATGGGAAAATTTCCATCTACAAAGCTGAGAAATCACCTAGGTTTTCTCTTAGTGCAGGAAGAGACCAGAACCAGACAACAAGAGTCTACTGAGGACAGAGAGGAGTTCTGTTCTTGCTGCGTGGACCTTCTCTGTATTCTACGGCTCCACGTTCCCTGAACATACTACGCATGGAGTTTGTTTACTACTTCACAGTATAAGTGCTTCCTGTCCATGTTTTACAGACAGAGACACTGATACTCAAGAAGGGTAAATCATCTCTAGCCAAAGTTTGACAGTAGCGAGTGGTGGAGCCAAAGGCTGTTGCGCTCAGATTCCCTTCCTTTCTCTCTGGGGTGACTGGATTTGAAGTGGGGTAGGCAAAGCGAAATAATTCAGTTCCTAGTGACAGTACTGGTGTCCATCTTATATACTTGTTTTTAGTTGTGAAGTATATTTAGACGATAGGTATATTTATTTACAAGTTATATACATATTTACTTTTAAAAATACATCCCAGTGTACAGTTTAGAATACTAGGACTGAATCTACTTTATTTATGGGGCACATAGCCGTATTTGGGAATGGAGTTCCTTGTTTGTGTAGGCTATTTTCAACGTTGTCCTTGGAGTTCTGGGGGCTTCTGTGCTCACCCCTGTTGTCTGTCTGGGTTTCTTCGGGGAGAAAGTTTGATGGCTAATCAGGAGGGTTATAGTTGAAGCAGAAAAAAAAAGCTTCCTATAGGGCGAGGACTCAGGGGAGCTAGAGGATAGCAATGTTTTATGCAGTGCCGGGTAGCAGAACCATAAGAAGGGCTCAGAGATGGCGTCAGAGGGCCTTTGATGGTACGGTTCCTTCTGCATAGCAATATGCCTTGGTTAGCTGAACGGTTTTACTAACTCATTAGGTATCATGTAAAATTATTCATATGATTTATTTGTTATTTGTCTTAGCAACCCTGTTGTGAAGAAGTTCTTATTCTGAACAGAGGTGGGTGCTGTATGAGCTGGCCTGCGCCCTGCAATGCCACATGAGGCGAGGTGAGGAAGCAGCGAACAGCAGGGCCCTCGAGATGTTGGTCAGCGGTGTCTGCCTCCCTGGCCACCATTAGTCTGAGATGTTAATCTCCTCTGGAATCCAGGGCCGTCCCTCTCCTGCTGCACATCTGTGTGTGCTGTGCACTCTTGGGGAGGCAAGAACAGCGACAGCTTCTACTCAGGCTTTGAAGAACCCCTTATCCCCAAAGATAAGAATGGCTAGTTGTGTGTGTGAGTAGGTTTTTTTTTTTTTGGAAGAGGGGAAGCATTTTTTTAAATGAAAATTTTATGTTAGAAAAGCAATATTTACTGTAAGGGAAGGAAAGGAAACATAATAAGAGAATATATATATATATATATATATATATATATATATATATGTACACAGCATTCTCCCTCCATCATCTTATTTTCTAGAAGGCATTTTTGTTGATATTTTATTGCATAGAAGCTTCAAATAATCTCCAGTTATTTCAGAGAATCAATAGCTGGCTTAAAATTCATGAGAGACTGGATGTAATGGTGCACGCCTGTAATCCCAACCTGGAGGGGGCTGAGGCGGGAGGATCACCATGAGTTCGAGACCAGCTTAGACTATAAAGCAAGACTCTGTCTTAAAAAAAATGAAACCAAACCAAACCAATATACACAATGCAATTTAAAAATGAAAAAAATCTCAGGTGGGAAAATAATAATGGAGTTATTTTGAAGAAAAAGCTGCTTAGGAGAGGATTTCCCTGGGGTATTCTGTGAAGCCTTGGACAGCCCCAGGTTACTTGCAGAGGAGAAGAAGATACAAGTAGATTTAGACTAGAGTTGCAAATATACAGCCTCTGGGATCCAAACTTGGGAATGTGGTCATCAGTGCCAGCTGTTGGCCAAATGACAGGCTTGATGTCCATTGTAATACAGAAATATGGAATAAACATCAGAGGTCTTGCCAGGTGTACTGGTACACACCTGTGATCCCAGCATTCTGTAGGCAAAGGCAGGAGGATAGAAAGTTTGAACTCAGCCTGCACTAATTAATAGCCTCTTGTTTCAAAATAAATGACATTTTAAAAGGCTGGGAATATAGTTCAGTGCAAGGCCTTGGGTTCAAAGCTCAGTACCATAAACACAGCAAAACACTAAGACCTTCAGAACAGTGTTTTCTTCACAGTATTAATGTACTAAAAGAAAGTAAGACAAATAGGTCAGATCGGATTGTACTTTTTATTTTTTTCCAAATAGGGAAGAAAGGGCCTGCTGCAGACAGAGTTAAGTGTACTTTGCTTATTGGTTAAACTATTATACTTAAATATCTCAAACCGGAAATGATCACACAGCAATATCTGCACTGACATTGTCAGCACCACCCCTTCATATATCTGTCTATAGTTAGCTAGAACTTTGGAAAACTTACACACTGTAAAAACCACAGAAGTAGTAATTGTATTTTAAAATGCATCGAATAATAAATTAATAACATTCTCAAATACATTTTTTCCGGCCCCAAGCCTTTCCACTGTACAGTAGGATGTGTTAGCCTGAGCTGTCCTATTGAAGGTGGTGTAATGTTCTAACTATGTGTCTAGAGAGTACCAGGGTTTAAAAGACTGCTAACCGGGGCCGGAGAGATGGCTCAGTAGAATAAGCACCTCCCTGGCAAGCGCAAGAGCCTGAGTTTTACTTACCAACACCAGAAGATATGGATGAGTCTCATAAAGACATTTTTTTTTTTTTTAGCAAAAGCAGTATGATGCAAAAGAATATCTATTATTTTTATTTAAGGTCCCAAGCCAGGAAAATGAAATGACAGTAGATTGTTTAGAAATCCATACTTAGATCGCATAATTATGAAGAAATAAAAGAAGTCAGATTAGTAATTTACTTCTCTAGTGAGGGAGTGTTGAAAAAAGTACACACAATAAGAGTGGCAGTCTTTTTAAAAATCACCTCCATGTCTTTTTTTTTTTTAAATTCATTTATTTATTACAGTGTCTCGCTACACATCACGGATTCTTTTTTTGCGGGGTTGGGGGGTGAGCTCAGCCCGCCCTGGGGGGAGGGACTGGCATGGCATGCGGTGCTGGGGCTGGAACCGCGGTCCCTGAGAGGCGCTTTAGACCGCTGAGCTATCTTGCCATGTCTTTTCATGCATTAATAATTCTTTTCAAATGAAATAAATAATATTTAATATTTCATGATAATAAATAATATCGCATCATCTGAATGTACTACGGTTTATTTAACTATTCACCCACTAAAGCCTTGCCTGGTGGTTTCCAGCTCTGATAATTATAAACCTAACTGTTTTCATCTATGTACAGATTTTGTGTGGACCTAACTTTGCAACTCCTTTGGTCCAAACCAAGGAGTACAGTAGCTGGATCAAGTGGAAAGAATATGTTTAGTTAGTTAGCTTGCTTGTTTTTAAAGAAACTGACAGATCAACTTCCTTTTCTCTCTCTCTTTTTTTTTTTTTTTGGTGGAATTGGAGATTGAACTCAGGCCCTTGCACTTGCCAGGGAAGTGCTTATTCTACTGAGCCATCTCCCCAGCACCCCAACTTTGAAAGTGTACCATTTTCTGAATTCCTATTGCTCCAACTTCTTACTGGCTCTTGGTGATATTGGTGTTTCATACTTTGTGGATTTTAATCAGTGCAGAGTGCTATCTCAATGCTGTTGTACTTTCCTAATGGCCTATGACTCCGAAAAAAAAAAAAAAAATATATATATATATATATATATTTTTTTTTTTTTTTTTTTGGCAGAACCAGGGATTGAACTCAGGCCCTTGTGCTTGCCAGGGAAAGGCTTATTCCACTGAGCCATCTCCCCTTCCCTTTTTTAAAGTTTTTTTTTTTCATTGAACACATTTTCTTATCCATGTTTACCGTCTTAATGCCTTCCTTAACATGTTAATTCTGCTTTTTGATTTTCTGAATTTCTGATGTTTTGACCTTTGAATCCTAGTTAGCCTGGGAATGGCTTCTCTGCCCAGGCTACTAAATTTCTAGGCAGAGTAAGCAACTTGCCTTTAACAAGCCTTTCATATGCAGATGAGCCAATTCAGAGTCCCCGTCCCAGCACCTGGCAGAAAGGCTCTTCCATCTTCCACTCTTGGCCTCTACACCACTGCCCTAATTACCCCCAGGGCCATGTACAGATGGCCAGATCCAGCCCCTACTGCTGAGAACTGTTGAAATAAGTCACACCAGCCAATCCTCAATCTGCAACTTGACCCTCCCCATTAATTCCCACGGGAACCACAGTGGAGGCTGTTCCCCACGTCCCTCTATCACCTCTGCACTCTCTTCTGTGGCCCTCTGTGCTGTGGTCCCTCCTTTGGGGGTCTGAGTATAAACAGCTTCAGTGCAGTCACTGCCAGTCATACCATACATGCATAAAACCTATGATTTATAGTAGTACAATACATGATTTTCCCCTGTGTACATAAACCTAATACATAGGTTAATGCCTATTGATTGAACCAAACTTTTGTTTATCACACCTTTTTGTGGATTTGGTTTTCTTCATGTTAAAAACAGTAACTACATTTTTTAACCTCACAGATAATGCGTTTCCAGCAGAGGTGGAGGGGTGGTGAGCTCCAGATCAGACTCTGCATAGGAAAGGCAGGTTCAAAGGCAAGTTGTTTACTGCCTCTAGGAATTTGCTAGCCCCTGAGAAGAGAAAGCTTTCAGGGGTCACTGGGCTCTTACGTCAAAGCCTCAGAACTTCAGAAAAAAGCACCATTAACACAACAAAGAGGATGTGCGTTTAGGCACAAAGAAAGAAGAATGATAACTGCTATATATTCTGCTTTTCTTAACATCTTACTAAGGAAACTCTAGTTCAGTGTAATTGCAAAGAACTTAAGGAAAATTCCTGAGCTGTATTTAGGTTTCCAATCAAATGCAAAGTAGGCTATTTTGCTTTTCATCTATGGGACTGAGCAGTATTTATTTTTAAAGATCCCTGAGATTTTTGCCATTCTACACCACACTGTCATTCATATCCAGTGAAAGCTGGCTATCTAACAAGGATGCAAGATGAGTTATAGTTTAACAACTTAACATTACTGAATCTGTCTTAAATGAAATAAACAGACTCTTTGGTGCTGTTGCAATCCTCAGATCTCATTTACAACCACTTTTAATTAATGTTTAACCGAGTTTATATAAACACACATTAGTGTTTAGATGGATCGCCTCAGATGGGCCTGGCTCTGAGAAGCAGGAGCTAACAAATACTAAAATGTGCAGAATCTCATTTCTTAAAGAGTAGAAGAGATAAAAGGAATTAAAAAAAAACACATTATCAATGCATATCTGAATTGTTAATAAAGGAAGAGAAAAATTGTGAAAAATGCTTCTTCATACACAACTGTTTTATTAGTTAAATTTAAAGACGCATGAAGAGAACTTTGAATGATGGGTAAATATTCAGTATCAGCACAATCCATTATGGTAGAGCCACAGATGGACATTTGGTACTTTAAATGTGGCTAGAAGGACTAAAGAATTGGATTTTTCTTTCTTTGTTTTGGTACTGGGGATCGAACTCAGGACCTTCCACTTGCCAAGTAGGCACTTATGCCTCTGAGCTATCTCCCCAGCCCCTTGAATTTTTGATTTAGTTCAATTTAGTTAATGACACTCATGCCTAGTTAGTGGTCACTATAACAGGAAATGCAGATTTAGATAGCCTTTCACCAGTTTAGTGTAGCTCTCTTTTTGAAAAAAAATAATTAATTTGAAAGATAACTCCACTAGTACTGAAGCAGGAGATTAGGGCCTGGTACACTGGCTGGGCCAGTGAGTATGGCCTGTCAATCAGAAGTCCAGAACCCAGAACCAATCAGAAAACATTATCTTCATTTCTTCTCTGGAAAACTCAAGCAAGTTTTTGATAGGACAGCCTAGACCTCAGTAGGCCAAGGAGTGGGAGCTGCAAAAGACAACAGCCACTGAGCTGGGGGCCACTTTTGCCTCTTTCTGTGGTTCACCTTCCACAGTGTGGGGTGTATTTCTTTTTCTTATTTTTAACCTTCTGCAGAGTTTGGTTTTTCTTCTTTCAGCTTTAAAATGAAAAACTTCTCTACCTTTTGTGCATTTTAAATTTAATTCTTTGTTCAAGACAAAAAGAAGCCAGAAAGAATGTAGAAGGAATCTTCAGCACTGCAGAATCTGGCAAGAGCGCTTCTTGAGAAATTGTATTTATTACATATCAAGATTTTAATAGTCCTTCTTGACCTCTTATATTGAGGAGGAATACAGAGAAGATGATAGAAAACAAAACTTGAACCATGAGAACTGTTTTATGGCACTGGGAACTGAACTCCGAACCTCACACTGAGCATATTAATCTTGAGAGTCTTACTATATGTGGCCTACAGTAGACCCCTAATAAATATTTGTGAAATGAATAAATAAATCTGTGAATGAATTGACAGGCAACTTATTTAGCTTTTTGACTGTGGAGAAAAACTTTCTTGTAAAATGTAATAATTTCTTTAAAATTTAGTGTGCTTAATAGATATACACAATAGCAAGTTGGATGGATGGATAGGCAGAAAACTAGCTAGGTATACTTATAATTAACTGATAATTAATATTGTACATAGGTTGCATTTCCTGATTTGGAGAATATAGCACACTTTATATAATAATTTTAAAATAGTGCAAGTAAATATTTTAAACCTTCAAAAGAAAAATAAAATCCACCTGCATTAGCACTTTCCAGATAAAACAGGGCTTATAATTTGTGGCCTGATCATCTAGTCTTTTTCCTTTTTCTTGGCTACACAAATAGATGAACATAATATTCAGTAATATTTTATTTTATTATATATTTAATACAGGGCACATAAGGTCTCACTATTCAGAATGGACTCAATGATCCTTCTGTTTTCAGCTTCCCAAGCACTAGGAAATACAGGCACAGTGCCACCACGTGCAGGGTCAATTTCCTTCTCAGAGTGCCCCCAGGGTGGGGCTGGCATGGTACACTGGGGGATGGAACCCCGACCCCTATGTCTGCTTAGGGGGGCACTTTAACCACTGAGCTATCTGGCTGCCCCTCAGAAATATTTTAAAATTAAAATTGCATTGTACTCTATAGTACATTCAGTGCTTTTCAATTATTCCAACATTGGGGAACACATTTCTATGCCCCAAATACTTCTTTCATATGTTAATTATTTCCACTGGCTACAGAGTATTTCAGTGTGTAAAATATTAATGTAGATTGTAGTCCCATCTCTCTCCTGCTATTCATTTTTATATGCAACTTGCAGACTGTACTTGAACAACTTACTCTCTTCAAACTGGTTCTTAAAAACCATATAAATTTATACAGTTTACTAGAATTGACTGTTTCATATCTCTTTATTTTGGAACCAGTAGGATAAATACGAGGTCTCCCTGTGAGGACACCCTCTTCCACTGAGATGACTGAACTTTAGGTTGGAGACTAAAATTATTAACTGGCTCTCTTTTCTATTATGCAAGACCTAGAATAACAGCTATCAGATCTCCCAACCCAGAGGTGGACTTTGGGAATGAGGAAGGAAACAGTTTAATCCCTGAAGCACACAGTCTAGGGGAATCCTTAGAAGACTTGCAGGATTTCCAAGGAGTTACTGTTTCCCACAATACAGAGAAGCTCCAGGTCAGAAGGAAAATGCTGGAATTTTTTGCTCTGGTCAAAGTGTGCTCTTTCAGTCTAACTTCGAAAAGGTTTTGAGTTTATCAGCATGAACAAGGAATTTCCTTTGGCTTTATCAGTGACCCAAACTTGTATTTGCAGAGAAGATAAGCGTCAGATGATACGATGCTGTTTGCTCTAGGCTAAGCACTGACTTGGAACCAGGAATGAAGGTCAGTCGTGGACTATGATTCACAATCACATTCTGAACAAGCAGCAAAGGTCCTTAGAGTGCACACTCATCCACAACTAACATCGAAAAGCATGTAACTGTTCTCTTTGTTAAAATGGAATCCCATTGGCTGGCCAATTAATTCATAAGTCTGCTAACTAATTCCATCCTAACAACCTAAATTAAAAATTAGCGGAACACAGCCAGGGTCCCATGGTGTGCCATTTGTAACAACTTTTCAATGCAAAAAAAATAACAAGGCAAGGAGAGCAAAGTTAGGACTTCATTAAAAGAAAAGGCTGGGGCCATCCCCCTGGGCTGGCAGGTGCCCACAACATTCCTCCGGCTGGCCTCCCTGCCAAGTCCTTGGAAGCAGCTTGTGAGAGGCAAGAAGGAATCCTCACAGGTACCCTGTGACTGACCAGAGGACACAAGGCAGCGTTGTTTGTGGCTCTGGAGGGTCTGATCTAGCTGGGAAAAGTCTGTTCCCAGGGATATTGAGTCCTTCATAACTTCACAGGCTGTCCTGCTAGGAAACTCACACATGACTCATATTTCTAAGGAGGCAGGAGGTGGAGATTGCCTGTTTCTTTCCCCTCCCAGATTTGAGCAGATAGCAGGGTTTTTCCTCTGCCAGATAAATGAAGAACAGAGAATTTACAACTCAATGTCTTGCTCCTCCTCACATCTCATTCTTTGCTTTGATACTTCCATGGTCAACGCTGTACTTATGGTTATCAAGCCTTCATTCTTTTCTTCTTTTGTGGTACTCAGGATTGAACTACAATACTAGTGCCTCTGCACTGAGATCTAGCCGCAGACCTTTGTGTTTTTTATTTCAAGACGGGGTTGCCAAGGTTGAGTTCTAACTTGTGATTGCCTGTTTCAGCCTTCAGGAGTACTAGAATTACAGGTGTGTAATGCCATGCCATTGTGAGCTCTATTGCAAGCCCCTTTAGACTTTGGGCCATCTGAACGTGACAGTTTGCACAAGTACCTTTGACACAGGATATGAAAACACTATCCTCAGTTTCCTCATGAAACTGAGCTCAGCTGATTGGCTTCCTTACACTGTCAATGGAATTTTATGCTGGAACTTGTGAATTGCCTTTTACATTCACTCCTCATAAATCATTCATTTAGGATCAGGAGACCACTACAAACGTCTGCTGGAAGAGTCCGAACATTGTTCTGAAGGCAGTGGACATTGTAGGTTCTTCACTATGGAGCTATAGAATCAGAATGTATTTGAAAGTTATTCTGTCTTGGATCTAACTTCATCTGCTTGTACTTTACCAATTAATCATTACATCTACCTCCATCATTTTTTTTTGACAAATACTCCTCTAACGTCTATTATGTCAGAGTTGCTCTATAGTCACAGATATTAACATTTTAAATCCCTATGAAAGACTTATAAGGAAGCTATGACCATTAGTACCGACTTCTAGAAGCGCAGGCACAGGATGCATGATCAGTCTTGCCCTGACCTGCTTAGTTATGTAGCTTTCCCTTAAATATTTATTTTCTCAGGAACTTTATTGATGCTCTTCCTGGTCTTGTCATCTCCCTCATAAAACATTTCCCTCTGTCGTTCTGTCCTCTTCATAAATACATACTGGCCTCTGGGATTCATCTAAAGCCACACGAAGTCCAAATTATTCCACATCTTATTTGTCCTTGCTTGTGGTACTTAACTGTCTCATACGGTGAGCTGGTGAAGGTCAGAGGACACAGACAGCCTTCTTCCAGCTTCTGTTAGTACTGGGTAAAAACTTACCCTGCACTCTGTAATTATTTAGCTAAATCAAAACATTAGACATCGCCATTATCTAAGAAAAGGAAAAGCCACCCTAAATGGTCTTTTACTTTCTGCAGCTCCAATGAATAGACTGTATATATTATTTTCAGTGGCATGAAAATAGTGCATTACATTGATTGGGGGATAGAAATAGTATTTTTTTGTGTTTTAGATATGGGGTTGGAAAATGATAGCTAATGGTCAAAATCCAGCCCATTAATTGTTATTATAAACAAAGTTTTATCAGCACAAGGCCATGGCCATTTATTTATGCCTTATCTGTTGCTGCTTTCATACAGCAAGCATAGACCAGAGTACTTGTGACAGAGACCACACAGCCTACAAAGTCTAAAATATTTACTACTGGGCCCTTTCATAAAACATTTGCCAGCCTCTGCTTTAGACATAAAATAAACCAATATCTGAATAGAACACCTTTCTGTTCCTTGTTACTTTTGACGTTTAATATGAACTTACTTTTACCTACTAACTTTCTTGATACCGTGTGTACATTCTGAAAACTAAGTGCCTACCTGTGATCTGAGGTAAAATCAGAGCCAATATAGAATTTGCTCTGAGTCAGATTACAGTTGCAAGTATGGCCCAGGAGAGCTGGCTGAGGCTGTGGGCCCCAAACAGGTCTTCAGCTTCTCTCTCGTCCTCAAGTATTTATGGCAGGTGACATCTGTCAGTGTTTCCCAACCATGTGTGCAATCACATTAGTCCTCAGTCACTGGTACCAGCTTCATCCAATTGACGGACCCTTATCTAGACTGCTCATGCCAACAGCGCCAGAAAGCAGCATGGGTAATCAAGGCGGATAATCTCCAGGCAAAATAGGAAGAGGATTGTTGTTTTTCTGGGAGAAAAAGGCAGTAGAGACAGCGTTTAGCTCCAAAGGGTGTAAGGGTACCATGAGAGTGTTTCCTTTGTCTTTTTTAGTTTTCTTTTTAATGTCAAAGCAATGATAGGAAGAGAAGGCCTTCTCATTATGTGTAAACAGTGATGAAAAATGTCAGTTGATAAATTACTTTTCATCACATAATTTGAACATAATGATGGAAAGATCTAAGCTTTCATTCAATTTTTTTTTTTTTTTTTCTTTTTGGTTCCCAACTTGTTCTTGTCTTCTGTGAACCACAGTTCGGTGTTGCCTGTCTTGCTGTTCATTGCTGAATCCCTCTCCTAGTACTCAGTCTTAGAATTAGCCCTCCTGCAAGGGCATGATACAGACATTCCTCAGAGTTCAGGTGACCAGTGAGGGCTCCGGTCTCTGTGTCCGTGGACAGATTTCCTTGCTGTTGACAGCCTGGGCCGCTCCCTCAGCTCTCCCAGTAGCATTTGCTCCCAGGCTTCCTGTCATCCTGTCATCACAATAGCTGTGAAGGGCTTCTGGGCTCCTGCCTTTGGCCTTGCCCTGCGCTGTAGTGCTCCTGTCTCCCATGCCAACTATGCTCAGCCTGTAGCTGTGTTTTCCCGGTGTACGGCATGGTTCTCCATCCACTTGTTCCCTGGCTGCCACTGACTTGAAATTGAATAAAATGAAAGAATGAAAGAGTCTCCGACTTGCACTACAGCTTGTCAAATACCATAGTGATGAAAAATGAAAAGCTTGGTGCTCACATAGTCAAAGTTTAGTAATTTCCTTCCATCTTGATATTGTCCAAGACCCTGAGGACAAGCTGTGTTCATGCTCAAACGGCATATTCAGTAGCTTTATACTCACACACACACATGAAATAAAAGGCAAAAACTAAGTATCTGTGGCTTTTTCTTCTGAGCTTCTCAGTATCATATTTACATTTAAAAATGTTTATTTTGAATCATTTTAATGTACATACGTATCTCGCTGTCTTTGAAAAATACACATACATGTGCCTGTGAGCATTAAATATATAAGCTCTGACACTAGACTGTAACCACTGGGTTTGGACATGTTGCTCATTTTTGAAAACACTGCTATGGAGAGGGAAAAGGATGAGGCCGGGTGAGAAAGAATACTGGATACTTCAATGTGAAGGAAAAAGAAATCATAGAGCAATAAAATAACAGTATTATGAACAGCTATAAATTGGTACCAGAAAAAATAAAGTATTTATTAATCTCTAATTTTCCACAAGGTGTCATTAAGGTAAGTGGATGTAAGGCTTTGGGGGTCATATTGGTCTCACCATGTATTGCAATGACAAGTTGGAGTGCAGAAAACATTTCTGCCACAAACCCATCCTACTGGAAGTGGAAGTGGGGAGAGAGAGGATGCACTGCGAGACAGCACTCACGCAGTCATATCATGTACTGGCGGTAGATTAGAGTTGGAGAAAAAGGAGCCATAGCAAATGTTCTACTAAAAGTGAAGAGCAAGAGAAGACATTTGAAGGAAAAGTGACGAATGCTTCAAAGAAATTACTCAGAATTAAATAGTCACATTTATAATATTATGGGAAATATCTGAACTCAAGTAATAGATTAAGAATATTGTAGTAACTTCTGTATGATTACAGACTTCACTAACTGGGTAGGAAATGGATTATGGGAGAGTATGAAGAATTTTTCTATGTGGAGCATTGAAGGCCAACTATGTCACGGAATTATAATGCATACTCATGGGGATTCCAGAATCCACAAGTTATATGCAAGGGCATGTATGTAGCAGAGATATTGAAACAGAGTTTGCATTTCTAAACCTCAAAGTTGGAGAATATCCTGTTCTCAAAATTTAAAATGAAAATATTTTCAACATCTTTATTCTGGAGACTTTGAAATTAATGGTTCTAAATAACAAAGGAGTGATTTCTGGTATTTAGTGCCATATATATTATAGAAAAGGTTAAAAAAAGGCTAAATACTTTCTTTATTTGTATATCCTGTATTAAGAAAGAAACATTGGTGATATCTGAATTCAAACTGTAATTTTGGGGAAGGGTTTATGTAATCACTGTATGGCTTTTTATAATTCAACTAATATGCAGTCAATAATTAGTAGGTAATTTAGAAAGAGAAGATCCATTCTCGTCTGGTGCCTACCTACTTTAGAGTGATGAAAACGTCACATGCTCACTGTTTGTTGATGCTGAATGACATCACAGTCTCCCAGCATAAGTGGCATTAAGGACAAATCCAATGTTAATACATGCTTTTCAGGGACAAGAGTTAAGAGTAGGGCCTCTTGAGCCAAGTTTTTGGGTTCAAGTAGTGGTTTTATCCAGTGTCAGCTACGAACTTTCGATTAAAGTCCCTCTGGACTCAGTTTTCTCATTTGTGAAATGAAGATAGCAAGGGCCAGGAAAATAGCTCAGTGGATTAAAGCACCTGCAAGCAGGCGCAGGGGCTGGGGGTTCAATGCCCCTGGACTGCATTGAGATGGCAATTGCGACTGGGCATGGTGGCTGGTGCCTGTCATCCCAGCTCTTGGGAGGTTGTAAACAGGCAGATCACTATGAGCCCGATCTAGTAGTGAGACCCTCACCACCCTGTCGGCCCTTCCTTAAAATACAGAAAGAAAAAAAAAAAGATAGCTGCATTTTTCTTACAGTGAGTGAGAATAGTGCTTGGCACACAGCTGGTGCCATGTGCCAATCTGTACTATACATATTTACTATGCATTTATCATGTGCGAGATACCAGGAATCTAATCATGAATAAAGGCAGGCCTGCCCTAGAAAGATGCACTGTGAAGCACAACGGAGAGCTCCAGTTTGTAGCGTATGCTTCTACTTTGGTTTCTGATGCTTGCATTCTAAGCTGCATACATGGCTGTATCCATTGTGACTGTATCCAATCACATCGTGATTGTACCAAGGACTTTGTCTGCCTTCACCCAGAAGCACGTTAAGTATCTGGATCACTTCCTTAGAGATGAGAATGTTCTTTTGGAGCCGACTGGGTGATTCATGTCTGCTAAAATATGCTCCGCACATTAGAAACAAAAAATATCCTGATAACCCTTCTTCAAAAACCTGAAATCAGATCATCTGAAGACTTATTGAGAGTAAGAGATTAGAGAAAAGGTAAGAAGAAGGAAGGATGAAAAATCAAAAGGAATGGAAGGAAAATTATAAAAACAAAGTTTTGTAAATGAGGAGAAGAAAGACTAGAAGGAAGAGAGGGGAATGAGAAAAATAAATAAGATATGTCATGTATGGGTACAAATCCCCTATGATAAATGGGATTATTACGCATGCAAACGTGCACCAATAAAATTAATTTAGAAAGAAGTGGAAGGAAAAGTTCCCTTGACTTCAGTTCTCTTCATTTCTGTTTCTTGGCCCATCCCTCAGTGTGCTCTGTGCACAGCTCACTGTGAAGGGAAGAAGAGGACCTAAAGAAAAATCTGAGGTTGGGGTGGGCTCGGGCCCCTGCCCCAGCTCTTCAGGGCTGATTATCCAACAGAGGTTTTCACAGACCGCTGGCAGCAGCATTTTCTTCTCCCCAAGTCAGCTGGTTCCCTGAACTATGGTGTAGAACTGGTGATTCAAAGAAACGAGTGCTAATCAGTCAGTGTTGAACCAGCAGGGTGGGTCAGAGGTGCAGATGGGGTCCATGTCTGTAGCCACCTAAGGCCTACAGTGTTATTTTGTGGCACTGTCTCAAGGAAATAAATTGCTACTGATAGGATGGGAGAGTGTTTTTTGAATAGTTGTAAAAAGGAACTACGTTTTTTCTTGCTGGATTAACAATCCCTACAGTTTAGCCTCAATTTTCTCATCTGTAAAATGGATGAGAGGGCTGTGAGTCTCCATATCAGTGCTGGTCAGTGGAGCAATAAATGGGAAAGACTAGTATTTACTACGCTCCCTTAAACACCATGGAAGTGTTTAGTTGTAGTCTTTGGGAAGTCCCACTCGGGGGCCCTAAAAAATCTGGTCTGTATTGTCCATTGTTTCTCTGATAGACTACAATTGGGCCTTCTGTCCATATGAGATGGTAAAATTGTGCAAGAGTATGTGTGTGTGTGTGTGGGTGTGTGCGCATGTGTATGAACATACTTGTTGATTTTCAGGAATCCTTAGCCAATCACATAAAATTTGGAGAACAATGTTGTTGTGACCATTAAGTAAACTGGTCTGCCTAGCTGGAATTTAGAAACTAAATCTAATAAACTTGCCTGGGAGTCTAACTTATCAAAAGTATTGGGAATATTTGGAACATTAAGAGATCAGATGAATTTCAGTGAATCAAATACAACAATATGTATATGAAAGATACTGTATCATGATAAAGTGTGGCTGAAGTTTGGGAAAAAAGGGGGCAAAGTTGTCTTCAACTGCAAACAGGATTACTGTCTGTCTAGAAAATGGATTCTACAAATACATTAGTAGAATTAATTCCAGTTTAGGCAAGTTTTCAGCTAAGATGTACATGTACAAACCCATTATACATCTGTAGAATCTAAATGACTAATCAGAAATTGAAATCTGTAAGACTGTAAAATTTTGTGATAGGAGTAAATCTAACAAAAGATATATGAGGGCTTTACCCTGAAACTCCAGACATAATCGAAGGAAATTAAAGAAGGGCTGAGTACATGAAGAAATACACTTTGTCTATGAGATAGAAGACTTGGTGTTTTTAAGATGTTAATTCTCAAATTGAACCCTAAATTGAATACAACCTCCATTCAAGTCCCATTTGGCTTTTTAGTAAAAATTGATAAGCCAATTATATAATTTATGTGCAATGTAAAGGGCCTAGAATAGACAAATTACTGAAAGGAAAAGCTAATAATATCTGAATTGAAGATGTAGTATTAAAAAAGCACAGGTTTAGGATTAGGATACTGCGATGGTTAATTTTGATTGTGAACTTGATTGGGTTGAGAGATGTCTACATCAGTAAAGCACTTGCTGAGGCTGCGTGGAAGCTGTTTTGAGTTAATTGGCACGCAGGACAGCAAACTAAGGGGGGAGACCTGACCCTAATGTGGTGGCACCACCTGAAGCGTGGGACCCAGATGGAACAAAAGCAGTGGGAACAAGCCCGCCTCACACTTCCTTGCTCTGTCTTGGCTTCGCAGCTGCCTGGTGTGAGCACCTTTTCCCACTCCAAACTCCCTCTGCCATGACTTTTCTGCTTTTCCCCTGGCTGCCGATGAATGGAAACCTCCGAAACCGTGAGTCAAAATAAATCTTTCTTCTTTTAAGTTGATGTTTTTAGGACTTTTGCTATGCTGACAGAAAGCTAACAGAGATAACTAGACTAACTGAACAGGATACGTGTGCAGAAGTAGACTTAGGCACGTGTGCCTTGCTAATTTCTTTTGACAAGATGACAAAGGCAACTTAAGTGGAGAAATGATTGTCTTTTCAAGAAATGGAGCTGTAACAACTGGATATGGATGTACAAACAAGCAGACAAACAAGAACTACAACCTGTACTTCACACCGCCACTGAAAACATACTCAGCATCTAAACACAAAACACAAACTATACCTTGGATGTCTGGAAGGAATTACAGGAGTAAATCTTTGAGAGCCTGAAGTAGACATGCACTTCTTCTCGATGATTTCAACAGCCTGATTTAGAGAAGTTTATAAATTTGACTTCAAAATTAAAAGTTGCTCTGATAGTGATAAGACAATTAAAAGACAATTTACAGACTAGAAGAAAATGCTTGCAGAGTACCTGCACCTAGATACAAAGGCTGTGTATCTAGAGTATATAAATAATATAAGAAAAATGCAATTAAAAAGGCTTAGCAGATATGAACAATAGTTCAGATAGCAAAAGAGCACATGAAAATGCTTGGATTATCAATCACTAGGAAAAATACAAATTCAAAGCACAGTGAAATTCTACTGTATATCTGTTAAAATTACTAAAATTAAGAAAAACTGATGATACCTAATGCTGGCAAGGACATGGAGGAACTGGAACAGCTGCATAAAGATGATGAGAAAGTGATGAAACCACTAAAAAAAGTAGTTTGTTAAAAAGTTAAATGATGCACCTACCATATCACCTAGCCGTGCAACTCCTCAAGAGAAAAGGGTAAGTGCATCCACAGTCTTGCACAGAGCATCTTTGCAATAGGAAGAAAGTGACAACAAACTATATGTCAGTAATTGAGTGGCTAAAATGGAATGCTGTTTGGCAATAAGAGGGATGAACTATTACACATACAATGCGACACAGATGAATTTTAAAGTAATTATGCTGAGTGAAAGAAGTCACACCAAGAGTATATACTGTATGATTCCATTTATATGATATTCTAGAAAATGTAAATAAGTACAGGATACAGCGATGGAAAGCACACAGTGGCTACCTGAAATGAGTGACTGGTGGGAGAAAGAGAGATTTTCGAGGTGTGGATGTATTTGTTACCCCGACTGGTGAAGCTTCTAAGGCTGTATACGTAGGGCAAAGCTTATCAGATAGTGTATATGAAATATGTGCTGTTGATTATATGTCAATTAGTCCCTGAACAATGTCTAAAACTATCTGCAGTTCTTAAAAAAGTCCACAAGAATTTGAGGCCTCTCAGTGAGAAAGAATTCTAACAGTGCCCACCTTGAGCATGGCAAGCGTGTGTCTAAATGGGTCACAGGGTTTAGGGGGATGTGGGGTAACCTTCTATTTCCTGAGCTGAATAGTGATATCTGGGGGCTTGCTCTATATTCACTCTTTATGCAGGAATTCATTATTCACAAACATTATGCAATGAATTTCTTTCATGTGGCTTTCTATATTTGTATTTTCTTTTATCAGAAAAAAAAAGAAAGAAAAGAAAAAACAATAGTCTGAGAGGAGGGAACACAGAAAGAATGTGACCCTGCCTCTGATAGGCACTGTTCCAACTCTTATTTCCAGGGCTATACAATACTGAGGAAAAGGAAATTGAAATGATAGGTAATTAAATTGAAAATGAAGTTAAATAGATTTGAGAAAGGGCCAGGGCATGTAAGGAACACTTCCTAATGTTAGCAGGGAAGCTAACAAAAGGTACCGGCTGGGTGTGTACCGGTGACCTTTCAGATTCAATGGGAGAGCAGGCGAGGAGGTGGCTGGGAAGCAGGGTGGGGCGCAGCAGATGCCAGGGAAGCTAAGGACCGGCAGGCAATGAGAAAGGCAGGGGACAGAACACAGTCCGCAGGTCCTGGCACCTCCTGGGGGGATTGTCGCGGGCAGCGCAGGCGCACAGGCTCTGGCGTGCCAAAGTGGAGCGGCGCCCCGCGCTTGAACAAGCTGCTGCTGTCACTCTCCTGCCGCCCTTTGCTCGCCTGCTGGGTGGCGGCGGTGATGCGAAGTGCTGTGAGAGTCAAATAGGACAGTGCTCCCCAGCACCTAGAAAGATGCAGTTGGGAGGCTGAGGCAGAAAGATCTTAAGTTCAAGGCCAGCGTGGGGGAACTTAGCGAGCCCTGGAGAAGTGCTTGATGGTGGAGCGTTTTCCTAGCATCACAAGGCCATGGGTTCATTCCCCAGTACCACCAAAACAAGACAAGATCTTATTATATTCCAGACTCTTTTCCCAGCTTGCCATGATTAAAAATGCCAGCTTCTCCTGCCAGAAAAGTCATTTAGACTTTTGTTTTAAGTTTGGGCTTCTTCAGAAACTAGGACTTTGACAGGGAGGGGTAGGCTTGGGGCTCACATCACATGTGGCTTTATACTCACTTTGTGGAAACAATGTCTGGTTCAAACAGTACTAATTTCATTTGTTACTGTTATTTGAAAAAATTATACTCTAAACTCTTGGGAGAATATCAGAGACGGAGACACAAGCTGCCGTGGGTGACGGGGGAGGGTTCACTCTGCTTTCCCTTTTCCTTTGTTTCCTCCCCTCTTTACCTCCTCTCCTTTTCTTCTTTCCTCCCTGGCTTCCTCCATCCCTTTCTCTTTTCTTCTTTTTCTCATTTCTATGGTACTGTGGTACTGGGGATTGAACCCAGAACTCACTGACCCGTGTCCCTAGGACTTTAAAAAAATATATTATGAGACACATTTCCACTAAGCAGCCCACACACACTAACACTGAACTTGCAATGCTTCTGCCTTAGCCTCCTGAGTAGTTGGAATTATATGTGTACACCACCACGCTCATCAGGAGTAAAGAAAGTCCATGACAAGTCTAGCCAGGGTCAGACTTCACGTACAGGAGCAGCGATCTCTAAACCAAGTCTTCCTCCTTTCCTCCTCCTCTCCTTTCCTCACCTCTCCCTTTCTCTCTCCTTCCTTTTTTGACACAATACAAGCTGACTTTCTCCTAACCCGTTATCCATCCACGGAATGTATTTGTGGAGCACCTATTCACACCAATCCCTGGGAATACAGAGAGGCAAGGGATGTGTGATTTCTGCCCCTGAGAAGCCTCGAGGGTGCCAGGTGGTTTGCCCAGCAGGGCACAGACACACTGCAGAGGATGCAGTCTGAACTGGCCTTGTGCATTGCTCACAGGATATAGATCCCTGTGTTCATAACCTTCCAGTTTAGAAGCTTCTGCAGACAAGCTCATTCACAACCTGGTGTGGGGCACTGATTCATGTGGTCATTTACATCTTGGGATTTATCATTTCAGGGATGTTTGATTGTTTTTTTTTTTTTTTTTTTTTTTTTTTCCTTTTACAGTGGTTTAGTAACTATCAGCCTCATTTTGCAAAATGAAAGGCCTGAAAACATGTGCTCCAGGTAGACAATGAAGACAGGATGAGGACAGGATCACAAGCATCAAGAACGAAAATGACAACTGTCCTATGCAGGGAACTTCTCTGCTCTAACTTGGCAGCAGCGTGCTGGAGGACGCTCGGATCCCAGCAGCCTGTGTTCAAGTCCCAGCTCTGATGTGTATAGTCTTCCTCTCCCTCTAATGAAGGTTGAACTGAGCTCCTGAATGTCTAAGTTTCTGACATTCAGGCCATGAAGGGCTGTGCACATGCCCTAATCTTGCCTCTGAAATATGTTCTAATGTTTGAATACTAGTCCTGAATACTTCTGCAGTTGTGGCTCCTTACCCAATTTTGTTTTTAGTTTCTTTGACATACTTATGTCAAAGTGTTCCTGTAAGTACGTGCCGAGGGATATGCATTATTTTACATTTATTTAAATGCAGTGAAATATGCATTTTAAGATAAGAACTCTGAGCTCTCTGGAGGAATATATATTTGCATTATTGGTCTCAGGACTGATTCTTAGGACCTTCTTAATGGACCCTGAAGCTGTGGCTGTATTTGAAGTTTGTACAAAGTGGGCTTCATTAGCATGCTGCGGATGCTCACAGAGGCACAGAAGGCACTGCTGCTGGAGGAGCAAAAAACTTCAGTACAAGAAGCCGAAAGGGAACACGAGACACGAATGGTGCGTGAAGATAGGAGCGCTTCCTTCTCAGGTTAGGAGCCAAGCTCGGTGCTCTGCTTGCACTGGATTAGCTCTGAGGCTCTCACTGTGGGTCCTTTCAGCCTCTCCACGGAAGGACATGCCCAGTGGCAGTGACAAAGGCCTGCAGTATGTGCACCTAGGAGCAACATGGGGACCTCCTGTAGCCCAGAACTACATGAGCCCTCATGGCATGACCTGGAGGGATGCAGACTTCTCGGCCCTCACCACCAACCGCACCTATGAAGCTGTGCCAACTCTAACCACACCTGTGGGTAATGCCAGTGTGAATGTTACCAGCAAGGCAGTAGTAACTGCAAGCAACTAATTGCAGAGTAGACATTGTAAGTGGGAGAAAGGAACCATCATAATATGTTTGCCTTTCTTGACCTCTTATTTTCCGCTCCCCTAGCTCTTTGGTCTTCTGAGACCCTTCCTCCTGACTTCCTCCCTGTCTCCTGCACAGACATCACCATTTCAGAGTAGACTTTGGACATCTGCCTGTGCTTCATAGGGATGTTGCTGAAAGCCCTGCACATAAAAGGAAATTTGTGCAAATTTCTCTCATTTGGGAGAGATGAAATATTTTAATAGCAGCGTTTATGTTCTCAGTCTGTAGACAACTAAAAACCGGAAAGATTTTACAACAGGTTTTGAAATGAAAAATATCACCCATTCAGTGGAAATACAAATTTCATCCCTTTTGCTCTTCGGCCCTCTCAATGTTATTCCTCTGGATTTTCCTCCTTACCCTGAGATTTCTGAATTACCACAGAGGGAGACCCAAGGCGACGTCTGGCCAAGTTTCTGCAGGTTTTGCCTGCTCAGGAAAAGCAGACTTGAAAGGCTTGCTTTCAGCATTCCCTACCCTCCTCAGACAGTCTGGAGCAGAAACTGTCCTGGGACCCATGATGGAGGAGAGACCAGAACTGCAGCAGGCAGGGGAGTTCAAAAGGGCGAGGCCAACCCATGGCTGGCCAAGGCCAGCTGGGCCGAGCCTCGCAGAGCTGGGCAGAGTTCCCAGACGCTGTACTCAATCCAATTTACAAGCGCTGCCCTCTGAGAGATCCCAGCCTGAAATTCCCAATCCATTTTCCTCTCTAAAGATGGGAGCTCACACAGACAAAGCACATTTTTCAATGTCACCGCGAAAACAGTTTTAATGAATGTCTCTGGATTCCTACTTGTGGGCAGCCCTGTACAGACCACGCTCTCCTGAGACGAAGTGGGCTCGGAAATCTGATTTACAGAAGCAAGGAGAACAGCTCATTTTTAATCACTGCCTGGGTTAAAATAGATGTTTTTCCCTGGAAAAGCCGGCAATCCATAGTCCAACGAAAGACGTGCCATTCAAATGAGCTGCCTTGGTTTGATTTATTTTTATGTTAATTTAGCCAGCGCTGCCTCCAAATAACCTGAGTCTATACTACACACACTTAAGGAGAACGATTTTTAATATAAATAGACTGGTGCATATGAATCACGTACATGCAAGAGTACAAATATTTGTACTGGAGATTACTAAACATAACATCTTTGCTCCTCTTTTGCCCTTGATCTTGGCCTTTATTCCCAAACCTGATCTACTATGTCTTAGAGCAAAGTGTGACAAGGACAAGGGAGTTGATGTGAATATCAAAAGAAGAGTCATTGTAGGTCGAGGATCTGTTTGCTTTGCTTCGTTTCTCTCCTGACACAATTTTTAGGTGTAGATGTTTAGAGGCTAAAAAAACTGAAATCTGCTCACTGATAGTGTGGCTCCCTTGGTAGGGCTTGAGCCTGGTCATACACAGCCTACAAATTATAACCTTGTGTCATAAAAGAGCAGTGTCTAGGGCTAACAGGGAAGTGAAGATGGAATAGGAGTTCTGATAGAAGGGGGATGACAGGAAAGCCATGGAGAAGGTGACATTTGACCTATGTTTTGAGGAATGAACATACACTGCAGCAGGTAAGGAAAACATTGAGTTTTTTTAATAGTTTATTTTTAGCTGCATAAGAAAAGTTAAAAATGTTATCTTTACATGCTATAATGTTGAAGATATTTTCCAGTTCTTTCACATTACTATTAGTTTATCTGTTAGTTGTATAATAAAAAAGGGGAGGGGCTGGCAAGATAGCTCAGCAGTCTAAAGCTCCTGTTTAGGCAAGCTTAGCCAGGCACAGGAGACTGGGGTATGATCCCTGGCACCACATGCCAGGCTAGCCCTGACTTCAGGGTGGGCTAAGCTGGCCAAAAAAGAGGGGGGAAACATTTTATGCTCATGTATAGAAGAGGGGAGAATTGGTCAGAGAGTGGTCATGTGGAATGATCTGGTGACTTAAGCTGACTCAAAACACACTGGGTGCCAAAGCAGGACTGTCTGTGGAGGCCAAAACAACTCAAACAAGGACAGCCTCGCTTAGAAGCAGCTCAGGATCTAGGCCAGTGATGGTGAGTGGTGTGGAGCTTCCAGTGGCAGCCAGCAGCCCGCCACGGCACAGGTGACATAGTTTCACTGTCACCAGTCTAGGTTGAGGACACAGCTAATCGTTATAGTCCTAGCACTCCCTGTGCTCAGTATGCCAGCTCTGCAGGTCATGCGTAGTCGTGGGAATCACAACTGAAAGAGCTGAAGTTGAATTTGTCTGGAGAAGTGCATTTGTCAGAACAGAATGCCTGAATGTCAAGTCATAAAGGGAAGATTTACAATATCTTGAAATGATTATCCTGGAACAGGAATAACCCATGGGGGTCACACAGCCACCTGCACACATCTGGTGAGCTGCCACCTAGTGAGAGAGGAGATGATTCTCTGCAGTTCTCTAGGTCAGAACTAAACTGATAGCTGGCACAAAACCAATTTGGGCTGGATGCAGAAGAAACAATTTTGAAGTATAGTGTTATGACTAGAGGTGACTAAGATCAAACAGTCTCATCGTTGGTAGGTGACTTTGACTCACCATGACTTATTTCTAAGACTTTCTGGGGGTCAGTAGGAGAACAAGAACTGAACCAACTCTTCTGCCTCAAGTCTAGCACTTTGCCCCGCATCTTCTTCCCACAGCCACTGCAAATGCTTGTAATGCTTGGGCTCCTCAGGACTCAGGCTATTGTCTGAGAGTGTGCCTGCCCAGTCACACCCGGAGGGTGGACAACTGCCTATTGAGGGCATTTCTAGGACATGTCTGTGCTGGGCAGGATGTTGCTTTCAAGCTAGAGTATCTCAGAGTGCTTCTCAGTGCATGTTTCAAGTCAACTTGAAAATGTGGGTTGTGTCAAGTAGAGCTCTACTATTCATTAAAGAGAAGTCTAGGCAGTTAGGAACAGTGGTTGGTGTATGAAGAAGGAGAAAGAAACTGCTCAGTACAATGTCTGTGTCTTTTAAGGACTCAACATGGTTATTACTGGTAGTATTTTATTAATACATCACTTCCACACCTTACATTTGGCTGGGACCGAGGTGTGCTGGATGAGGAAAAGCTACCTTTCTGTTTTGGTCCTTATTCTATTGCCTAGAAAATGTGATAGCCCTATAGAAAGGGACTGAGTTCATATGAGTTTGCCCTGAGCCATGGCAGAATGCCACCTGGAAATTGTCACAGAAAAGATTATAACACTGAAAGCATTTTCATTCATTTTGGCCTATGCCAAGAAAAGAATCACTCTTTTCCTCCTCCACACCCCAGCCCACCACACTGAAAAAAAAAAAAACCCTACACACCCATGAGTAATCCAGCCAATTATTTGGCTCACAATCATAGGAAAAGGACTGAATTGCTTACCTCACTAGCTGCATATCCAGATCCTGAATCTACCCTTGAAAGAATGTACAGTACAGGATTTCCCTCATTACCAGTGAACTGTAGATGATAAATTCATTAATTAAAAGCTATTTTCTGGCACTTGCTATGTCTGTTCTTTGGGAAAGAGATTAATATCAGTGGTGTGCAGTAAGTTGGCCTAGAAAACCGGAACCCAGTTCTGCAGTGTGAGCTTGCTCTAAACTTAATTGCCCATGAACATGTGGCCAAATCAATCAAAGACAGAATGGGTAAGTGGGTGATAAGTGAGGATGTGACGCCTTTACAGGTTACCTTGTACACCCTGAACCCCATTCTTACTTGCATATCCATGGTTTCTGTCTGGATAGAATTTCCAGAATATTCCAGTCCCTGCATTTCCTTTCCCTCCTTAAATGTAGCTGCCTCTGGCCTCGTAACCTGGCCAGCCATGCTTTAAGGTGCTCCCAAGTTCTCCTGTTATTTAACATTTCTTCCTCTTTCCTCTCCTTTTTCTTCTCCTCCACTGTCATCACTTCTAACTATCACCCATCCTCTATTCCAAAAATTGTGCTTTACAAACATTAACTCATTTGTTCTTTTTTTTTTGTTGTTGTTGTCTTTTTTCAGATCATTGAAACAGGTCACTCAAGTTAAAGCTAAGTGCTGTAGAGATTAGAGTCAACTACGTTTCCCTCCCATGAGTCCTAAGCCTGTTAACTACCACACTAGAACCAAGGACCTGGAGGGAACTATGCCTGGTGAAGCAATGACTTACTTTGCAATTCATATTGGAAATTATGTATTGGGTGGTATATATCCTTTTTCTCAAGTGAGGAAAGGTTATTAGGTGCAAAAGAGATGCTTCATATAAAACTAACTCTGAATCAGCTCAAACGGGAGGAAGGCAATGGAAAGACACAGTAGAAGGTGTTGCTTTTTGGCCTTGGAGGCCAGAAGGAATATGGGTACACAAGGAACAGGTTGGAGAGAAAATACTTGCTCAGAGATGCTGTAACCATATCCCATGCATTTGGAGATAAATCCTTTGAATTTCTACCTGACACACACCAATTGGAAAGAAAAGTATGGAGGAGACATATGAAGAGGGAATTTTTTGGTCCAGAAAAATAAATGTGTAACATGTTCTTAAGGCCCAAAGTATAGAGACGGCATTGTAGCCTAGAGATTATATATTGATGAAATTTGTTTTAATTAAATATTATATAACATAGAAATGTATTACATATAGAAAAATGATAGAACTGGTCTTGTATCAAATCATGTTCTAGGTCAAGTAATAAGATCCTGGACATTTATTTATCTAGAGATATTTATTGAGCACCAACTATTTCTAAGTACTGTGTATATATAAGCAGATATTCAAGGCATATCTTTTTTTAAGGGAATATTTGTGGTATCTAATTCCTTCTTTCTGATAGAATTTCAGCAGCCAACATCTTTATGGAAATCAAAGAATGTCACAAAACAATACTTTTGATCTCTCAGGCCCTTTGGCTATAGCCTTCAGAGATGGGAAGCTTCAAAGGCCTATGACAGACCTGGCCAGCTCTGGCCTGAGGCGATCTTTGTTGAGTTAATTTCTTCTGGAGTCTGGATTTCTACCTCTGACGCTGACCTAAAACAAAAGTTCTGGGCAGGGTGCAACGACTGTGCACTGATGCCCCTCTTCCTGCACATTCCCGAAGGAGTCCTGAGGTTCTTGACCCAGAGCAGAACGGGACTTGTTCTCACTCCTGATAGTCTGGGACTCACTTGTTGAGCATTGCCCAGGGACATGAGGTCTTCAGCTCGTAGCATCCTTCCTGAGCATGTGCGAATGGTAAAAAGAAAGCTTGTTGTTTACTTCATGTATACTGAAACTTCTGGCATGGCCCCAGAAATAGGGGTCAGATGTAGCACCGGATCCTACACTGTGGATGACCCAGTGCCACATTGTAGCTTCAAACCCCAGTTTCCTCAAAGGTAGAAAGGTAGTGATGGCATTTACTTTGTATGGTGCTTGTGAAAATTAAGTCGCCTCACTGTGGAAGGCACTGATTAGAGTTACCTGTATGACACGATGCTCCACTGTGTTCAAATTCTGCAATAAGCATGGAAATTATGTCACATACTAAAAGAATACAGTGATGATTTCAAATTCTAAGATTAAGAATGGGTGGGCTTGGTAGCATGTACCTATAATCACACATTTGTGTGGTCGAGGCAGGAGGATTGCTACCAGTTTGAGGCTTGCCTTAAGTTCATGGTAAAACTCTCTCAGAAACAAACAAAAACTCCAACCTCTTTGGGTAAAGAATGACATTTTTATGCCTTTTAAGTTTCATAATATGCAAATGATCAATACATGTTTATGAACATATTATGAAGCAATTTAGGAAATAGTACCTTTCTTTTTTTTTTCTGTATTTCAGGGAAAGGTCTACAGGGTGTTCAGGGTCTCACTACTAGGTTGGACTCATTGTGATGTGCTTCTTTACAGCTTCCCAAGAGCTGGGGTTATAGACACGTGCCACCACGCTCAGTCCACACCTTTCCTACTAGCTTCAAAAAATAAAATTCTTAGGAATAAACCCAAACAAGGAAGTGAAAGTTATGTTTAGTGAAAATAACAGTACTCTGGAAAAAATAAATTCAAACGGATATCAGAAAATGGCAATGTAGCCCACGTTCATTTTTTTTTTTTTTCTTTTTGACTGGGGATTGAACTCATGCCCTTGCACTTGCCAGGCATCTACTGAGCCATCTCCCAGGCCCTCAGCCTTCCTGCTGAGGCAGAACTGATACAGTGAAAACAACCATACTTCTACAATTGTTAGGCAGATTGAATGCAATTCTAATCAAACTACCAATCATGGGGTGGGTCTGGGGAGATGGCTCAGTAGAATAAGCACTTTCCTGGCAAGACCAAGGGCCTGAGATCAATCTCCAGTTCTGTAAAACAAACAAACAAACAAACAACCACTCTCATTCTGCGCAGAAGTAGAGGAAATAATACTGAAATTTACATGGAATCAGAAGAGACCAAGGACAGAAAAAGCACAATTCTGAGCAAGATGAGATATCATGATCCTGGTCCTTAAAGTACAGAACAAAGTCACAGTGGTACAACAGCCAGATCTTGGAAAAACCTCCAAAATATGGATTTATTTAGGCTTTATTTCCCTGCAATGTGTTTGTTTGTGGGTCTCACTACTATGGATTTGCGTAAACCCATATTTTGGAGGTTTTTCCAATGTGTTTGTGGAACAGAACAATGTAGAAACAATGCCTGGGACGCTCAGCTACCATGGCTGAAGGGCCAATCCCTGGAGGAAAGGCAGCTTCTTAAACAAATGGTATTGGGAAAACTGATCCAAATATTAAAACATATGCAATTAATCTGTTAGAAACTAAGATAGGCAAATCTCTTAGGCAAAGACTTTCTGCATAAAACACAGGTTACACAAGAAAGATACCAAGAGTCAACAAATGGAATTACATCACATTAAAAAGCTTCTGAACAGCAAAGAAAACTACCAACTAAGTGAAGCAACAGCCTACAAAATGGGGAAAACATTTCACTAACTATTCCTCTGGCAGATGACTAATAGCTGAGATATAGAAAGAAATCAAAAGATTAGGCTGGGGAGATAGCTCAGTAGAGGCCGGGGAGATAGCTTAGTAGAATAAGCGCTGGCAAGTGCAAGGGCCTGCGTTCAATCCCCAGTACTGGAAAAAAAAGTAAAATTAGACCTTCTGAAACTTAAACCCAATATAAAAGGGGGATCTGAAATAGACATGTCCCAAACGAACAAGTCCAAGTGAAAAATATACGCGTACAAAAACACATTCAACACATGTGGGGCCTCTGGGGAAGTGTAAATTAAAACAATGCTAAGATTCCATCTCACCTGGGAAAGATTGTTTATTATCAAAAATCAACCCATAACAGATGCCATAAAGGTTGTGAGGAAAAAGAAACCCTTCTTCATTGTTGGTGGGAATGTAAAATGGTACAGCCACTCAGGCACTATGGAAATAAGTATGGAGATTCCTCAACAAACTGAAAGTAGAAATTCCATTTGATCCAGCTAGACCCCTTGTAGGCATCTTCTCAAAAGAGTTAAAGTCATCACTCTATGGAGATACATGTTTATAACAGTGCAATTGGTAATACTTAAATCTTGGGACCAACCTATATGTCCACCCACAAATAAATGGATAAAGAAATTGTGGTATTTATATACAATGGAGTACTACTTTGCCATGAAGCAGGATAAACTCGAGGCACTTTTGGATAAATGAATGCATCTTAAGACCATAGTATTAAGAGAAATACATCACACACACAAGTTTAAGTGTCATATTGTTTCTCTTATATAAGATGTCCAAAGTATTAATAAGGAACAAAATAAAGGAGATATAAGGAAGTAGGGGAACTTTTTCAAATTGATAGGGGAATAAGAGATAAAGGGAAGGAAGATAGAAGGGAAAGAGATTTTAAAAAAAGAGCTGGGGAGATGGCTCAGTGGAATAAGTGCTTCCTTGACAAGCACAAGGACCTGAGTTCAATCCCTGGTTCCACCAAAATAAATAAATAAATAAATAAATAAATAAATAAATAAATAAAGATTTGAAGACAAAAAGATGGAACCAGTGCTTTTGCAAATGGTGGAGGGGAAAAGAATGTAAGGAAGCAGGAAAGAACAGAAAGGGAAGGGGGCAGAACGTATATACTCATAAGTGAAATAAGACAAATTCACACGTGCAAGTATCTTATAGTCTTCCTAGTATAACAAATCGAAAGAAGAAATAGAAAGGTATAACAACAACTAAAAGGAATTTAGACAGATAGTTAGGGTTAACTGAACTGCATATGTTGCATGGTAATGATCAGTTTCTCTTCCGGATGGTTAACAACCTAAGTTCGCAGGTCAAAAATTGGAGTAATGGAAGGGCTGCAAGGTCAGCCAACATTTTGGCCCTAACCTTCCAAGGTCAAAGTGAGGTACAGGGTTACGGTATAAACCCTGAGGGGACTTGACTGACCTCATCAGATACAAAAGTTACATTTTTTGTTATATAAGTCTTGCTTTATCTCAGTCTTAACCATCCAGTAGAAAAGTATAAAAATGAGGTATATAATATAAGGCCATAATAATATACTGAGATGTAAATGGCTCTAGTCAACAACTTCTTTGGATAACCCATTACTATTGTGGACTGCTGGACTGTGAATGCCAATAGAATACCCATCTCTGTAGGACTAAAAAAAAGAGGATACAAAGGAAGGACCATTCTGTATTTGTATATACAGTACAGTTAGGATAAATAGGCAGTACTTTCGCATAATTCTATGAGAAGAAAGATTTGCACTAATAGTGTTTGGACAGGATATCCTGTCTGCTTCTTGTACTATGGATAAGCACTAGGAAGATAACAATGTAAAAAGTATTAATTATTGAAACTGTACTGGAATTCAGCTTTAAAAAAGATAGGAATACAGCTATATTCTCTTAATGCAGTGAATAGAGGCATCTGCTCTAATAGTGTTTGTGAATAGAATATCATGTCTGCATCTTGTACGACAAATAGTCACTACGAAAATGATATGCAATGCATTAATTATTGAATCTGTTTTACTAATTTGAAAAAAAATACAATTTAAAAGAAAAAAAAAGATTAAGGTGAGCACATACATGCATGCTCCCTGGCATCATTCTCAACTGCATGTCCTAATACAAAATAAATATAAATGAAAAATAGAAAAAGAATCAGAATTTCTAAGTCCACACAACTTACTGTCAAGTTATCTCATTACAGAGATATTTATGACTATGATGCAATGAATTTTAGGTTAATTCTTAAAAATAGGCTCACCCTTTCTTTTCCTTCCCTGTGGACAAATGTCATAGGAAATAAGGTGTTCAGATCACAGACTAGAATAAATGCATTGCAGGGAAATAAAGCCTAAAGGTGGTTCATTAGGAAAGAATGAGCACAATTCTAGTCCTTTCAAATCCCAGGTTGATGAAAGAAGCAACACATTTTTCCAACATTAGAGTAGACAGAGTATTTCCTTAGACTATTTTCTAGCCACTAGACCAAAACCAAAATCAAAACAAAACCTACCAGATAGCCTGGTGCAATTCATGCAAGTGCTGGGAATGAGATTTTACATGGAGGGCAAGAGAACCTCAAATTCTCCATAAGAATAAAGCAGAGACTCAAGAGCGTCTCTGCTGAGGACTGGGAACACAGGGCACCTTGTGGTGAGGTTGCTCAGTTGGAGAAATGCTGATGCTGAGGCACCAGTGGCAAAGACTTTTGAAAACCATGTGCCATGGACATCTCTGTTGTAAAACTCTTCTGTGTGAGAAAGGAAAAAGAGCTCTTCGCACTGAGCAGTGGTCTATGAGGAGTTAAAGAAGGAGAGGACACTATAATTGAGATATTTTCAGTTTAGGTTCAAATTTGAAGCAGCAAACCTTGGGCTTGTGATTCAGCTCTTCAGCTGAATGACTGACTGAAAAGAAGACATGCATCAGCTAGCATTTCCAAGCAGCACGCAGCACATTTCTCTTCTTGGTAGCTCCCACTGCCCTATCCTTTTCTACTGACTGAGGACGGACCAGTCCACACTTCTCAAGAAGGGCTTACCTCATTGAATTGCAGGCAGCCATCGCTTGGCTTTGCTTTAAGATGTATTTTCAAGAACCAAATACTGAAGCAAAGAAATAGAAAAGTCTTTCTTTGGCCCTCTGTAGTTGAGCACTGAACATTCAAAACCAATCTCTGGACACTGAGGCCAACATTTTCTCCCTCGTGCTCACATGGTGCACACATGGTGACAGTTTCTCTTCCAGGGACAGGTTCTCTCCTCAGATAGAAGTCATCAAAATCTACCCTGGCCTGAAGGACTATTTTTCCGGTGAAATCTGGAGGGGCTGATACCACAGATAACCTGTTGCTGTGTCCCCTTGCAGGAATCTAGTTCCCCTTTTTTCCACAAGAGAAAGGAAAGAGGGTACAGAAAGATAACAGAAATTTCAGATAGGCCAAGTGATAATCTAAAATCAAAAAAGTCCCAGACTGCAATTTGACAACTGGAAGGAGGCCACGGTTCCTCCAGCCGAAGGAGGTTGTCCTTTAAGGCTTGTACACTGGTTGAGAGCATGCACCAGTCGTGGCCCAGCACCTGCTACCCCGTTACCTGCAGTCAGAACTCTGTATGAGGGAGAACTGGATGTTTCCAGCTGCTGTGGTAGCTGTAAGAGGAGAAAGCCAAAGAACCGAAGATCCCAGCGTCAAGATGAGAGGGCGAAGTCAATGCAGGGGCTAAACCTAGACAGAGTAGCCAAAGGAACCCCTGAGGTTCACATCCAGAGTGAGTGCGGCAAAGCCGTTCCTGTGGGAGAGGCAGATGGGGACTGGCGGTTCTCATGGTGGCAGCCACATCCTGTCACCTGCCTTCCTCTCAGAGGATCCTCGGTCCTCGAAGGACAAGGCGAGGATGGGTAGGTGTGGTCACTGAGTATGTGAACATAGCAGGCTGAATTAAACTGGAAAAGCCTAGGCTTGAGAAGGGAAGTGACTCAGTTATCTTGTTTTAGGTACATTTACCTCTGGGTCCTTTCTCGATGAGGACAGCAAGTTGAATTCACACACTGTGAAGGGAGCTGCTTTTATGAATGTTCGTGTGTATGTAAGGAATCCCACCAGCTGAATGCCTAATGGTTACTGAATTCGAGAACGCAAGAAAAGGGTCAGACTGGTGTGGTCAGTGTAACAAAGCATACACATTTTTATGTTTGATCGAAGAACCGTTTGGGCACAGCCTACCCCACTGAGCTCAGTCTAGTATGTATTATTTTTTTGGTTAGAAGCTTGGGATTTCAACTATGCACAAGTGGGGGCTGTGGGAGAAAAAAAAAACATTTTAAAACATTTCAAATTTACTGTTCGTGGTTACAAGTTTCCTTAGGAGACATAATATTTTTTTCTCTTGTCTAAAAAAATAATTTGGACTAATCTCAAAAAAGCTCGGTTTAATGTTTCTTAGACTGTTTCCAAGCAGACTAAAATACCAACAAACTTCCATCCACAGGGGCAAGTTCACGGTTCAGCGGGTTTGTGTGACTCACGGGGGTTGTACTTATGCGCTTCAGCCACTGGGTGCTGCACAGTGGGCCCTGAGATGCAACGTGTGGACCACATGCGCCCAAGATGCCCACTGAACTCGAGGACTGCTGGACCCGGAGGGTCACTGTTGGAGAGGAGAGTGGCTGAGAGGAAGAGAGGAGCCGGGAGCAGCAGGATTTCACACTTGCTTTCGATCTGCATAGGAAAAAGATTCTACTAAGGCAGCTTTGGAAATTTCAGTTGGATTCCAAGCTGAGCTTACAGTTTCAATTGCTTGTCCCAATCTGCCTTCCTCAGAGCTACAGTCTCCAGCCCTCGAGTATGAGTTGCAGACATTTTTTCCAATAAGATAAAGACACGACGGAGTCATCAACTAGCTGAGTCATTCATGCTCAGCATACCAGTTGGATAACTCATGGGAGATACGTGAAAGACCACTTTAAATGGGCCCAAGCATTGAGTAAGCTCATTCTTGGTGGAAGGCCCTCCCAAATTTGAATGTGATAGGATGATTGGAGTTTCCCTCACCTCATCTTCACCTGCAGTTGTCACCACCCCCCACAGCCGTGGCAGGTCTGAGGGAATCTGTTACACAGCCTGGTGTGGTGGCCCATGTGGCCCAGGGGGAACATGGACCCCCTGAGGTTTAACTACAGATGTCCACACAATGTAGTCTGAGAATTGCTTCTTTTCACTAGACAATGACCACGCTACTTACTTGAATCATAGAAATGGTTATAAGTAAACAAAGAAATGTGAGTTGTCTTCAGGATATTGAGATCATTTCTTAGTTTTATTATTCCAAATAATAATAAAACATCTATTAAAAATCATACAAATATGACCTCAGTCAATGATGACCCTATTGTACCTGGGCCAACAGTCATTCAATAAATGTGTGTTGTTGTTGTTTCTCAATAAATAATTTTTGGATAGTTTAGCTTTTTTTTTCTTTTGACTTCAGAACAGTATTTTGGAGTTAAGATGTCAGTTAAAATCTCTCATGTTGTAGATTTCAAAGTCTGAGGAAATTAGCATTTGAAGTTAGATTTTGCATTAGTGTTCTGTTTGTCCTCACAGGAAATTCCTTAAAAGATGTATTTACATGCACCATGTGTACTTTCACACCTCCTGCTGTTTTCTTTCCTTAGCAAACTTCACTCAGGTTCTGGGTCCACCCTTCCACAGCAACCTCTCTCACCAGCGTCAACCACAACATCCCTCTTGTTAAACCCAGAAGATGGTTTTCTGTTCTCGTGTGCTTCAGGTTTTTCTGCAGCCTTCACAGAGCTGATCATTCTTCTCTTCTTGAAATGCATTCTCATGTCTGCCCCCCTCCTCCGGGCTTTCTCTATCTTAGCTTCTCCTTCTCATTCCTTTGCAGACTCTGCATGCAGGAGGGCTTCATGGCCCAGTTCTCTGACTGTCTTTCCATCTCCTCTGAAGAGACAATAAATCCTCTCACAGCCTAAGTATTCTTTGATAGTAACCCTTAAACTTAGAACTTTATTTCAATATCTTTGTGATTTGTTTTCTCAACTATCTATTTGATATTTGCATACTGAAATCCACTGAAACATCTCAAACTTAAGATGGCCCCAACAGAAGTACTAATTTCCTCCTCTCCCCAAGCTGTTCTTTCCTTACTGTTTACCATGCCCGTAAATGATTACCGTCTTTCATCTAACTTTTGGAACAAATAGCGATTCTTGATCACCCCCCCCATACCCTAAATGCTGTCTGTCAGAAAATCCTGTCACATGCCAAATTATCATCACTTCTTATCAAGGCTGGTGCACCCACCCTTACAATCCATTTAACCTCAGTGGTCTCTCTGTCTTGTGTACACCCTCGAGACTCATCTCCATGCAGCTGCTGGAGACATTTAAAAAAATGTAACTGCATTGCTTGGAATTTTACTGTGGCTTCCTGCCATACTTGTAATAAACATCAAACTCTTTACTCTGGCCTGAAATTTCCTGTTTATTTGCCCAATCTTATCTTCTATCTTTACCCTCTGCTCCTGTCATTCTCTGCTCACTATGAGCCCCGTCCTATGATCTCTGCTGCCCTAAACTCCTGTATGTTAAGCCTCCTTTCACTCCAGGGATTTTAAAGTTGATCTTTTTCAGCTGGGAATGTTCTTCCTTAGAGCTTTGCATAGTTTGCTCATTTCATATCATTCAAGCCTCTGCCAAAATTTACTTCCTTGATTCTTCACCTAAACAGACTTTAAAAAAACAAACAAGCAAGCAAGCAAACAAACAAACAAACAGTCATTCTCTCTCTCTTCCTTGACCTCACCTTTTTCTTTTTAGTACTTACCAATGCTATGATAGTCTAGTTCCTAGTATTTATCTATCCAGTGGTCTATTTCCCAGACTGAAATGAGAGTTTCTTTGGGCAGAGCCCTTTTCTGTGTTGTCCTTGTTCATATATAACATGTTCAGCACATCTGAGCAACCAGCTATGCACAATGGCCAGACGCTGAAATTGGTACTGTGCATTGATGACTTGGAGCCAAACATTAAATGGAGCTGCATCAGTGAGGTGGGAGTAGCATGTTTTACTCTGAGATGCTCTGGATATTGTCCGGATCTTGTGGTTGAATTGACTTTTTATTCTACTTTCAGTTATACAATTGTTTTTCTTCAGAGTGTTCTCATATAAAACTCATCACCATGTAATGAGCTTAAGAAGCACCAGAATGGAAAATAGTAGTCAGCATAATTTAAGAATATTTGGAAAACCACAATATGATCTTATCACAGATTTGTTCTGGAAAATGTTAATAATAATTTTATTGTATAGCACTGAGAACGTGCATTCAGATCTGCTTGTTTGAATGAACATAAACCCAGACACTAGCTTGGGCATGAAATAGGCCATATGATAAGAGGAAGTAAATAAAAATATGTTTGTAATAGTCTTAACTAAGTTTTAAAACACAAATTGGAACAGCACTGATATTGTGGGGGGAAAACAGAAATAAAGTCAGCGGTAGAGGAGGCTTCTCCCTATAGGTAAACAATCATTTCTTATGTTTTATTATATGTGTTAATTGTTTTCCCCTAAAAAATAGGAGAAAAACATGGTTCAATCCCTCAATTTATGTTATGACAATGACTATAGGTTGTAAGCACTTAGTAATATAAAATTCTTATTCAACAAAAGAGCTCTAGTCTGACTTGTAAAAAAGTTGAAGCACTTGTGTTACTGCATACTATTGTATACTTATTGTATAACACATGTTGCATCATACGCCAAACCAAAATTTGTTGGCTTAAACCAGCTGTAAACGTTAAGTATCTTTTATAGATTTTTCTGGACAGGATTTGGAAGAGGGTTAGTTGGTTGATCTAGGTCAGCATCTTGTGTGAGGGTGCAGCAAAAATGTTGACCAAGGCTGCTGTCATCTAAAGGCTTGAGTGATAGAAAGATCCCTTTCCAACGAGATTCAGTCATGTGGCTGGCAAATTGACAGTGGTTGTCAGCAGGGACACCAAGTTTCTATTCTTTTGGGCTTCTCCATAGGGATAGGGCACAATGAGGGTGACAGAGAGAATATACAAGAGGCCAAGTAAGAAGCCACAGCATAACGTTCCATAACGTTGCTTTCACAGTGATGCCCTCTCACTCCCACTGTAGCCTATTGCTCACATAGGCCAACTCTGAATCAGTGTAGGAGAAGACCACAGAAAAGCATGAGTTCCAGGAGAAGAGTTTCATGGGAGACCATTTTGAATGCTGCTATATGAGCTGATTCTCCTCAGAGGCCTCCCAAGTCAAAAGGAAGCATAAAAAGTAAGAAGTAAGAGAAAGGAAGAAAAAAAAGAAAGAAAGGAAGGAAGGAAGGAAGGAAGGAAGGAGAGAGGGGACTAAGGAAGGAAGGAAGAAAAGAAGAAGAAAGGGAAGAAAGGAAGGAAATTAGTGGTAGAAATGTTGAGGTATCCAAATTTAGAGTGGAAATGAACTTTCAAATGCTAAAAGAATTAATGATATGCATTTATAACCCTACATTTCTACTTAAAATGTCATAGTAAATTGCAGATTGGGTTTATTGATACTAAGAAAAGTTTGAAGAGTCTAATCTGGCATTATTATTTTTCAGTAGTCTATTAGTTGCTGTATTTTCCTTCAAAGATAAGCAATGGGAAATTCTTAGCCTCAAATGAGACTTGTCAAATCTCTCTTTGCTGTTCACTTTCTCATAATGCATTACTAGTAAAGCTTAGGCCCTCTCCCACCCAAAAGCTTTGGTCACATCTGGGCTGCTTCATCTTTCTTCTTAATTCTTCCTCTAAAGCATTTTGTAATGGTTTGTACAATAGGTCTTCAATTATTTTTAAATTTTACTTGAACATGTTTGCATTTTGTATAATTCTTAAAAGATGTTAGATAATAATTAATATATACTGGACCTTTAAGTAAACTTTGTTGCAAAAAACTAGCTCTGGGTTCTGGATGTTACCAATCTAGAAAATGGAAAAACCCTAAAGCAACACAAAATAACAATAGAAACAATAAATAAAACAGCCAGATGGTCATGTGATCACACTAGTGGTACAATCAGCCTCCTAAATAGGTCTTTCCTAGGAAAATAGAATCTTTTTTAAGAAGTTGAAAAGAAGCCCGAGCCCACCTAATCTCAGATCACAGGATTATGCAGACTTTATACATTTCTATTTATCTTTTTGACTTTGGTTGATTGATTTATTGAGGCTGGGACTGATTTTAATGGATAGCAGAGGGCCAGAGCTGAGCTTTGTCCTTGGCCCAAATGGAATATTTTCTTTAAAGGTTCAAAATAATCTTAGTGTCCCTACCCTCACATATATAACTTGTCCAACAAAATAATTGCTATTTTAGGGAACATCACAGTAACACTTGCTTCTTGAAAACCCAAAAATGTATGGGCACTGATTAGATTACTTCAAGGAATGAAAATAACTCTCACATGGAACTCAGTAAACGGACTTTTGAGTCAGAGCCTGACCTCGTGAATTCCTACACTTGGCAGGGGGCACTGAGTATTCAGCAGAGCGCTGGCCTGTCGCAGCATTCCAACTCTGCTTCACTGTGTCAGCTACTCAGCTTCTATGTAAGCCTCAGAGTACTATTTAGGAAAATATGCTTAGTCCTGCTCCCTAGCTCGGTAGGAAGGACCAGCCCACCTGCGCTCCTGATGACCATGGAGTCCCTGGTGCCCTTTCTCTGCACCCACTCTTCTCTTAGGGTACCTACCACTAAAATCACAACCCTAGATGGAGACTATTCATAAATAACTGTAGGAACTGGGCAGCACTTATTTAGTCTATGTTCCTAGTGAGTGACTGAGATCAAGGTTATGGGATTCGTTGTGTAGAGGCTGTTTCGAGCTGTGTTTGCAGAGTTCTTGCCCTGGTATGGATGCATTAAATTTTTTCATTGTTTTCAATTTGAAACTAATAATGCCTTAATATTGGTAAATAATGACTCTATGGAGGAAAGAGAGGTATAGAAATATTAAGTATCTTCTCCAAGGCCACAGCACCATCGTTGGCAGATGAGCTCAAGGGTGTCTGTTTCCAAAGCTGCTGCTACATGCTGTTGCTCCTCTGATGTGGAATCTTACACTGAGTAGATTTTAGTGAGGTTACATGCCTAAAATTAATTATCTTAAAACTCAGTGACCTCAGTATTAGCTCCAAAGATATAAAATGTGATCTCATTAATGCAATATTTATTTGTAGAGTTTCTCTTACTGCAGAACTGACTGAAACTTTCATGTTACAGAGAAGAGGGACACGGGTCTGTCCATCCAGGTCACTTACCATCTACATAAAGGAAGAGATCACCTACATACGTAGCTGTAAAGCCAACCACGGACATGTGATAAGGACGTGTGTGTGTGGTGACACCTGCCTGTCATACTGCGACTCCCGGAGGCTGAGTGAGGAGGACGGCAAGTGGCAAGGCCACCCTGGGCAACTTAGCAAGACCCTATCTCAAAACAGAAAATCAGAAAGAAAACGTGAACAAAACATGGTATGAAGGTGCTGTGTTCAGTTAACCTCTAATACTGAAACACATCCCCTGCCTGTGGGCACATACATACACACATGCACGCACACACACACGCATACATGCATGCACACACATGCATGCACACAGAGGAAATCCTAGCTGATGTGTCAGGAAGGCCACTGTGGAGAGTTATTTGAAGGAGGCCATGAAACATGACTGAGTTGAGTGTAGATGTCAGGCGGAGGAGGATTTTGGTGAAATGCAGCTAAGTGGAACTTTTCTTCCCCCTCCTAACATCAGTGATTTTTTTCTTCTTTTTGGCCATTAGAAGAAAAATCAATTTTTGATCTCAACTTGCTAGGACTATAGTCATTTACAAGGTTGGTCTCTTTCAAATGAACTTCATTTTAGAGGAAAAACCACACTAAACAAAATGTGGTTGATTCTACAAAAACAAACAAACAAAATTCTGCAAGTGATGAACATGCTGTAAGCCACACAAAGCGTATCCTTGCATAGTCCTGTGTCCTAAAGTGCTGGAGGAGTCTGTGGCTTGTTTGGCCAAGAGAACATGGAAAAAGGGGGCAGGAAGTCACTTGCTTTATTAGCTGGGCCACAGTGGCAAGAGCGATGGGGAGAATTCAGTCACAATTATGTCATGCTGTGGGTGACTCCCTCTCAACAGAGAAGGAGAAACTCCTGGTAGCCTTGAAAGCCCTAAAGAAGCAAATGGCCACGCTGGAACTGCCCTGCAGGGGGCAGCATGGCGGAAACCTTCCAGGGGCCTCTCTTTCCTGAAGGCAGCTGCAAGCCCAATGGCCAGTGAGACAACCACAAGGAAAGGAACCCTGCCAAGAATCTAAGAATGCTTAGAAGCCAGCTGAGCTCTGAAATGAGAGTGCAGCCTGCTCAGCACCTCAGGGCAGCCGGGTGGCCCACAGCAGAGAAGCCAGTTAACCTGAGTGTGGCCCTCCAACCTACAGATGCTTGTCTGCTCATCCCAAGGACAGTGTTTTAAGCCACATTTATTTGTTAATTTATTTTTCCATAGCAATAGAAAACCAATACATTCTCAAAACCAACAAAGCTACATTTCCCCTGAGAAGAATTTAATGTACTCACCCTTGTATTACTCAGAAGTATCCTCTAATCCATCTATCCTCTGAAGATTTGTCTAGGCCAGTGGTGAGGATTACTTGGTGGTTTTTTTTTAAAACACGGATTGCTAAGGCTTACTTCTTGCATTTAGGGGTGAGTCTGAAAATTTTCACTTTCACATGTTCCTGGTCGATTCTGACATCATTGGTCTGAGGGACCAAATTTTTATGACCACTGGTCTCTGTCAGTGTATCTTCTGAACACTTTTGTGTCTACTTACACTTCTGAAGTAAATGGATCACTAAATGTACTTCTTCTAAAATACTTTATTATCTAAAATGCTGAGTGAAATCCTTATGTTAGCACCATGCTAATAATTCATCTTCTCTCTCCCTCCATCATTCATACTTCTCTTTTTTAAAGAAACAAATACAAATTCAGAAGGTTGAGCAAAATTGAGAATATGAAAGGGGAATGGAGAGGGAAAGGGGTCTGACTTCATCTAATCTGGAAGATGTGAGTTGGTGGTGGACTTTGAAATAGTGAAGAAATAGGGGGAAATAACTGTGGCAAAAATAACTTTTCATTTTAGCAGCTGTAATCTTTCAAAATGGTAGAATTTATTTGACTGGGGTTACATATCTCAACCACAAGATGATATTATATCTTTAATGAAAAGCTAGTGCTTGGGGAATTTCAGATTAGAGTTTTTCTTTGACAAATGAGTGGAATAAACAAGATGACTGGCAAACTCTTGTAACTCTGTGTCTTGTGGGTTTATGGGATGGAATCCCAGGTCACTTTCTCTACACACAATTAAATTTCCTTCTCCTCCCTACATGTGGTGACCAAACAGCCAGAATTCCTCTGGACAGTTGCAGCTTTAAAAATGCTGTTTCATTGTCATGGTGCATAGCTGAAGTTTGAACTCTGAAGAAACAATGATCAGAGTCACTGTTAAGAGTTCCAAAACTTACAGTTAGCTTTTATGTCCTGTTTGCCCTTATTGTCCTTTCCTGATTTCTATGCTTTTCCTGGGACCTGGCTACGTTTCTCCACAGGAGTGAAAGCAGACCTTCACTTGGAGGGTAGAACATCCTCACCCAAAGCCTCAGAATCAGGAGAGCGTCACGGGATGCCACCGGCTCTCCTACGCAACCACCGCAGCAAGTTATCCACCCCTCTGTCCAGCTGGTTAGAGCGTAACACCAGCATTACTAGTCAGTGACATATAAGAGCCTCAGGGTACAAAAAATAAAACCCAGCCCGGTAATAACCATCCATTACTAAGTTCTTGCTAGCACCTATACATTGCAATAACTTGCAACAGTGTCCAAATACATTTCAATTCAGATCTTAGCTCCAAACTTTCTGATTATCAGATTAACTCTCTAGCACATAATGGCTGGTTTCCAAGTATGAATTTCTTTCTCTGGAAATATCTTTGACTTGATTCTGTACATCTCTCACTCAGAAATGTCAAGTTTCTTTTCTTAGATCGCATTCTTGCGACCTTTTCCAAGATAGACTTTCAGCTCCCTCAACTGTTGTCCCGTCTCCTTTCACTTACTCTCCTTTTTGAAGCAGAAGAACTCATTTCCAGGTTGTTGTTGTTCATATTTCTTGACCTCTTGCCATATCAATTTGCTTCTATTTCTAATTTGAAGATTAATGTCTACACAAAAAATAACTTTTATCAGAACTATGTTCTAAACTTTTTTCCTTCCCTGGTAAAAGAACTGGTACAGTACTCACCTGTTCACTAGAATGGAGAAGGGGTTGGTATCTGTTCAGACACTGACCGAAGTGTACCATGTGCTCTGTGTTGTGCTCTCACGGGGAGCTTGTGGTGCAATGAGACCCAGCCCTTACCCTTGGGCCTCCTGTGTGGTGGTACAGTTTTCTATCTGAAGTATTACTCCAATGTTAGCTTCAGCTCCTCTTGGTGTTTCAGTTAGGATAGCCCAATTATCCAAGCATGCTTTTGGGGATGTACATATTTGGAATTTATGTTTAGGCAGGAGAACAAAATAGGCAATAGTGTCACTTTATGAGATTATGATCCAAACTGAGAAAAGGGAAAAGCTATGAAAACTGAGGGAAATTTGTGAGTCATTTAAAGTACGTAGAGCATATACTTTAAAAAATTAAATTGGGAAAGTTTCAGTTTTCTTCTTCTTTCCTATGCCTAGTCTTAAATCAAGTCCCAAAAGATAACCAGAGTCTTTGGCTTTTTTAGATTATATGCAAACAGCATTGTTTCTCCTTATATCAAAAAGGCACTTGGGATATGGTAAACAGAATACATTCAATTTTGAAAGTTTACTGCAACTACATTGGAATGAGAAAGGAATGAAAAGTATGAGTAGGTGAGAACTCCTCTAAATACACTTAATATACTAGAAAATGAATGATGAAAAGGAAACATTAATTAAAATATAATGGAGGGGCCAGGGAGCTAGCTCAGTAGAATAAATGTTTGCCTGGCAAGTGCAGGGTCCTGGGTTCAATCCCAGTACTGAAAAAAAAAAAAAATATATGTATATATATATATGAAAGACAACTACATGCAAAATTCCAAAATAAAATTTCTGTGATCCATTATATTGTCTTGACACACAATATTCTTTCTTAAAGTCCTGACTTGTTTATTTTAGAAGAATGAATCACTATTTATCCAACATCTCATAGTCTCTAGGTAGGGATGTTACCACTGTTTATGCTTTAACTGACACAGTGTGGAGCACCCAATGTGGCATTCCATTGAAGGGTGTGATGTGTGACGGAGGGCATGTTGAGTCTGGGATCTTGTCAGTGGCTTTCATAGTGACAGTGACCACAGTGGCAATAATGATGATGACCACCATGATGATAATGATTAAGATCAATAATTGATATCACTTTTTTCAGTGTTCATTGAGCGCCAGACCTTAGGCTACATGAATTTTCTTTGGCGGAACCTGGGATTGAACATAGGCTCTTGCACTTGCCAGGTAAGCGCTTATTCTATTGAGCTATCTCCCCAGCCCCTGAATTTCCTCTAATGTAATCATATCAATAGTTTTAAATGTCCTATAATTATTGTCATTTTAAGATTGACAAAGCTAAATTTTTAAAAAGACTAAGTGACTCACTTAAGGTCCCTAATCCAACCAGAGAGGTAGAGTCAGGATTCAAGGTGATGCCTTACCCAAAGCCTGCACTGTCCTCTTCATTGCCAAGTAACTCAGTCCTGTGATCTGGTTTTAGCAGAGCACCCCAGAGGTTCTTTTCAATTTCAAAATTTTATGACTCCTCTGATTCACTGTTGAAAGACCAGGAGATTGGGGCTTTGTCTCCCCATTGCTTTGTGTCTGGTCAGTTTTGTTGTGTTTGATACCCCGAGGCTATTCTGTGCATCACCTTAACAGAGTAAAGGTTAGACAGGCATCCTGGAGATAGATCCTGATACCAAGAAGAAAGAAGGAGTCCTAGGAGGACCTTGGTCTCACCGGTCCCAATTCCTAAACGAGGTCACTCAGTATATCAACAGAAGTCAGAAGTCAGAGTGGCTCTGACCTCCCAAGCCACTCCTTCCCTGCCTGTTCTTCCTAGGTATGCAGGCCTGTCAGACTGCAGAAGTAGACACCATGCTTCCTCCAGAAGTTGGCTTGTCTCTTGGTTACTTAGAGCAGGAAATGCTGATTGCAGAAAAACATCCTTCGGCTGAGAAAAATGTCCCAGAGTGCTGTGCCCTGTGTTTAGAGCTTCCATGAAGGAGGATCTTTCCTGGCTTTGACATCTGTTTGCACCCCTCCTCTTTGTCAAGGAGAGCTAAGACAGAGAATCCAGGTGCTTTCAGACTTATGCTTGTCTTTTGGATTTCCTACCAGCTGCAGCAAAGACTTCTTAAATTCCCAGCTGCTGCAACTTAGAAATTTTCAAATTCCCCTTATTTATGTTGTTTTTGTTTTGGAAAATCTGGGAAATGTCTCTGGATAGATATATGGAGGGCCCCTAAAGGTTGTTTTGAAAAACTACAAAGCTGAACCACAGTGAAAGTCAAACTACAAACAACCTCCTAATTTAGATTCTGTGCCAGACTCAAGCAAACAAAGCAGGCAGAAAACAAATAAGAACAGCAAGTTAACATACCCGGTCAGCAATTTCATTGGACCACAGAGACTTGGGTGAAATCTTTGATCAAAATCCTAAGTTTAACTTGAAACCACTCATAGACTTAAAAATCATGGTCCTGGGCTGAGGATATAGCTGAGTGGCACAAGCACCTGCCTAGCTAGTGCAAGGTCCTGAGTTCAATTCCTATTACCCCCCCCTCCAAAAAAAAATCATGGTCTTGCCATGCCAATTCACTTGCTAGGAATTGAATAAAACTATAGAGTCTCTCATAAATTGCCTGAGATTTTGAGAAAAGGAATGCTTTCTCCTAGGATTGCCCAATGGAAGTCTTTTACTAAAGTCTCTAACATAAATCAGACCCAAACCTGGTGTCAGACAGTCTTTACTCTTTTAGGAAGACATTATTTAAAGGCAAATGCAATGAAGGTTGTCATGGAGGAGATCTCTAGTATCAGGAGAGAATCTGTGTCAGTCTCTCCCTCCTTGAAGTCAGAGGACCATGCTTAAATTTGGACTGAAGTTGTTTGAGAAAATGGAGAAGAGAGAAGAGAACAGCAGTATAAGTCCCAAGAGTCCAGAAAGAAAACCTGCGTCACTGAAAATAGAAAAGAGGGTGTTAGCTTGTCAAGAAATTCATTAGAGTTCAAAGGAAATGTAACTCTATGAATGAAATTACAAAATAGTATTTTTACTTAGTGCAAAACAGAAACTATATCCATCAGAGCTTAGCGCTTGGCATATGTAGAGTTAATGGGTATGATTTTAGTTAAACTGTACAACCCACTAAACATTTTGAAATACTGAAAACTACTCAGAAGCTCTTATTTTCTTCATCCTTCATTATTTATCTGTCTCTCTCTCTCTTTCTGTCTCTCTCTCTCTCTCTCTCACAGTGTTGGAAATTTTGAACCAGTGGTCATACTACATTTTCATGGTGAGCTACTTCCCACTCTTTTTCCATTTTTATTCTTTATTTTGAGACAAGTTACCAGAGCTGAGCTGAACTTGTGATTTTCCAGCCTCAGCCTCCCTATACACTGGGATTATAGGCATGCGTTGGCAAGCCTGGCTCTGTTATTGATTATTTTAAACAATAGTTGGGAAACAATGTTCTGTTAAGTTGGTCTCTGGAGCATCAGCATAGCTTTAAATTAAAAAAAAAAATCTGGGTTGAGTACTGTATGTACGGAGAGCAGGTATTGTTTCTGTCCTCGAAGAATATATTTGACATTTTAGCCAAATGAATTACTTATAAGATATTGAGAAAGCTTCTTTAATACCACTATAGTGATTCAAATATACGTGGCTTTAAAGCACAATTTTTTTCTTCTAATAGTTTCAAATATATTTCTTCCTCCTCCATGACAAGTTTGCCCTCTTTCTCGAGATAGTGCCAGAGAACTAAGATCACTACCTTTGAGGATTAAGCAAAAGCAGAAGCTGAGAGAATGGGGCCAGCCTAGGCCAGGTTAAAAAAAATTAAGGTTTGCTCAAGTGATGCTGGATAGGAATTCAAGAAGGATGGGGAACAAGTAGCACTTGCCAGGCTGAATCAGAAAAGCCACCATCTCCATGTTAAAACCCAGAAATTCCTCTTAATAGAAAAATCCTGTCTAGCACAGCCAATATTGCTTCCTCAGAAGCCATTTAGGGTAAGCATGTTAAGCCACAGGGCTCTAAATGCACAGGCAAAAGCTCTACCAGTGTTTTTTTTCTGCCAGCTTTTGTGCCTGTTGTAAAGCCAGCAACCAGGAGGCTTTCTCTAGGGAAGCCAGAACAACAATGCCAGCCATTTCTCTGTGCTGGTCTTACAGTGCTGGGATTTCATATGCTCTGGCAAAGGGAAAATTAAAATCAAATGTTCATGGAATCCAGTTCTCTCTGTTCTTCCACTTTTTGTGTTTGTTTACTTTCCAAGCTTCTCCAACATGAGCTTTCTAGGACTAGTGAACCTCATCAGAAGAGGTGCTCATGTTCCAGATCCCATTACAGATTCTTTTTCCCCCTCACTCCTTCTGTCCAACCATCCTTATCAAAAATAGCACTCACAAAACAGTAAGACAAGAATCTTTCAGAGCTCGAACTTTCGAACTAGCTCAAAAGCTAGCAAATCTCATGATAGAAGAGTAAGAATACTTTTCTGTACTCTCACAACTCTCTTTTTAATTTCTTCCATTTTTGGTGTCTTGGAAATATGACAGGAGCACCACTAGGATTAGACTGTCCACACCACCAGGAGTTGGACTGGGTTGTACTGAAGTAATCTGTAGAAGGAATAATTCATGAAGGCAGTGGGAAGTATTTACTACTAGGCATGAAGTTAATCAAGCGCACATTATACTTAACATTCTTCTCTATTAACTACAGGTTACTTCCTTCAAGACACTATTTTGAGCAAATAAGATTTCTGCAATTCTGCAAGACTGAAGTTAATTAATCAGCACAGCAAGAATGGAAAACAGATGTCATAGAATAGTTTTAAGAGATTTTAGTGACACTCAGCCTGTTTTCTTACACTCATTGGTAGTTGCTATTGTGCCTTGCACTTAAGTTCATGAGCTGCTGGAAAGGGAGGCCTTATATCAATTTCATCTATTTCTCAGTGGTAAAAACCATTCAAGGAAAAGTACAGTGGGGGAGGCTTGCAGAATTTTTTTCCCTACATAAACTGGTCAGTTCTTTTGCTTTAATCTTTTGAACTTTTTTGAATTAATGCTTTTTATCTTTCAGAAGAGTTTTCCTTATCACCAATTCTGACTGTAGTCTTTTAAAATGACCCTTTCCGGTAGTCTTATGCTCCACTATCCTGCAAGCCACCTATTTGTTTTTTTTTTTTTTTTTTTTTTTTTTTTTTTTTTTTTTTTTTTTTTTTTTTTTTTTTTTTTTT